>SZWC01013307.1:32879-47562 GCA_023375785.1 Penium margaritaceum | reverse complement strand
GGCCAAAACAGTGGTTTTGGGCCAGTTTTAGAACAGTTCTTGGACTGCCGCGTGCGACACCCGCTGTGTGCCGCGGCAGGTATTTATGCCTTGGACCTGTCATTTGTTATTTCTCTCTGCATATGCTATATTGAAGCATTCTGACACTTTGCCTTGTGTCTCCTAGCCAAACCCGTGCCGTAGTGTGTACGACCTGTGACTGTCGTCACCGTCTGATCAGGCACTGACGCCTAGTCAGCGGTTGCGTTACTAGGAAGCTTCCACGCATTCTCTCAGTGGGGACTTTGCCATACAGCACCTCAAAGGGTGTTTTACTAGTAGAAGTGGAAGTGGCGGAGTTTTATGTGCGTTCGGCGGTCGGCGGTTTTCCCACCCAATCGATGCCGTGTGCCTTGCAAGAAGTTCGGAGAAGTTCGAGCGTTTAGGTAGTGTGCTTGGTTTCTCCATCGGTCTGAAGATGGAATGTCGTTGATCGCTGGATCTGACTGCCGTAGCGGGCCATGAGTTTTCACCAAAACGACTGGTAATGCGGTCCTCTCAGATGTTGATGATGGTACATGGCACTCCATGCAGTTGCACACTCTGATTTAGTAACAACTGTAATGTTCCTTTTGCGGTGATGGTGGTCGTCGTGTGGATGAAGTTTGACGTTTAAAAAAATCTGTCCACCACGATGAGCATGGCGTCATACCCTTTCAGAGTGGCAGACAATGATGTCACGAAGTCCATGCTCATGTCGACCCACGGTTCCCTTGGAATGGGTAGAGGTTGAAGTAAACTCAGTGGAAGCGTGCGATGAGATTGTTTCTCTTACAGGTGTCGCACAATTTGCAGAACGACTTCATGTCCGTCTGCATATTGTCCCACCAGTAGTTATTCACTCACTTTTATAGCATCTTGTCCTCACTAAGGAGTCCACCTGGACCGGTGTCATGACATTCCTCTTGTAGCATCTGTTGTAGTTCCTCGTTCAGCTGTACAACGACCAGGTTGGTACTCGATGTCATAGTCAAAGTTGGACTCGAGTGTTAAAAGTGCCCCTGCCATGGATGCCGTTTGCCGTTTTCCTGGTTCGACCACTAGGGAGTGGGTGGATGTCTGATCTGATTGCAGATTTGGACTCCTTGCATTTAGCCATGCAGTTTCGAGCTTTCAGTTGCTCGATTTGGTTGAGAATTCAGAAAGTTAGCCCCATCCGAAGTTCGGGTGGTAGGAGGGTGAAATCTGGGTTCCGTCATTGGTGACGGATTAATTCCACCACCAGTGATCCAAGTTCGAGTTCAATGAGCTCCAAGGGCACATGGACCATGAACAAAAGGGATGTGGATGGTCTTCTGGACCAGGGTGAGCCTCCCCCCACGTTGGGATGACAGGAAGGGTGCTTCGACAGGCCACCGTCGAAGCGCCTCCCGTCACTCCCGTTCGTGGGTATGGTGGGCGGCTCGGCTCCACCATGGGTTACTCTAACGGCCGTAGCAGGGGCTCTACTGCTCCGTTTTGGGCGTGCTTGGATGCGTTGGAAAGCTTAGATCACAGGCTATAAGAATCTGATATAATCTCACCAAAAAAACTAACCATTGATGATCCCCAGCCTTTCTCAATTTCCGCAATCTGTATTCTGCCAGATTTCTGCTCCCTTGGTGTTGTGGCGACCCAAAGCACACACCTCCCTTGGAAGTCTCTTTGCACTAAGCAGCCGTGGACACTTAGGCACTTCAGGGCACGCCAAGAAAGCATTCCTGAAATCGAGGAACTCCATCCATCGAATTTCTTGACTCCTTAAATTTGGCTGTGTCTTCAGATGTTTAAGGGCATGATTGTCGCCGCAAATGATGCATCGTTGGTATTCCATGTAGCACCGCCATGTCTTGAACGCGTGCACAAATGCAAGCATTTTTCTTCTTGCACCGCTTACTTCAGTTCCGGCCCGTGTTCACTAACTTGACATGTACGCGACCAGTTATTCTCCATCGCCATTGTCTTGGAGGAGAATGCCTCCGATGGCTCGATCAGATGCATCCGTGGCCATGATGTAGTCCATTGTGGGATCTGCTAATCGTAAGAAAAACGCCGAGGTCAAAGAGTTTCTCAAAGAATAAGCTTCTTGTTTGCCGTCCCCCAATATCCACTTGGTGGTTTTCTGAGTGAGATCGGAGAGAGGCAGTGACACTTGGATATAGTCCTTTATGAATCGACGGAAGTAGTTACAGAAGTCCAAAAACACCTTGAAGTCCCAGACATTTATTGGAGTTGGCAAATTAGAGACCGCCTCCACATTTTTTGAGTCCATGGGAATCCGCCAGCCACCAATAATGTGGTTGAAAAACTCAATCGAACGACAAGCAAAGTTACAATTCGAGAGTTTTATGAAAGATTGCTCTCTTTGAGCAATCACAAGAGCTTTGTGGAGATTCCATTGTGATCTTCCGAGATACGACTTCACAACAGGATGTTATCAAGATACACGAAGCCAAAGTCGTCGAGTCACGGGCAAAAAATGTTGTTCATCGCCGACATGAGTGTTGCAGGGGCATTCATGAGTCCAACAGCATGACTGTGAACTCAAAGTGCCCGTGTTTTGTGTGGAATTGTGTCTTCTTGACGTCCTTATCTTATACGCGGATGTGATGATAACCAACATGTAGGTCAATTTTGCTAAAAACTTGAGCCCCAGGGAGTTGGTCGAAAATTTTGTCTGGTCATGGAAGGGGAGAACAGTTCTTGATGGTGATGTCATTCAACGCTCAGTAATCAACGCACATACTAAAAAAGTACTCATGCTGTGTAGGGTGGCGTGGAGGGTCGGAAGAAACCCTGCCCCAGCATCTCATCCAGCTGCTTCTTGAGTTCGGTCAGCTCATGATCGCTCATCTCATAGGTCTCCTTCATCGTCGGTTAGCTACCTGGATCCAGGTCTATTTGATGGTGGATGTTGTATTGCGGTGGCAATTCTTGGGGTAGTTTGTCAGGAAAACCCCCTTCGAACTCCTCGATGAGCTCCGCAAACTCTTTTGGTACTGCTCCAAATTTCTCAGATGTTGTTGCCATCGATGTTGCTGTGGTAGCTACGGTTTTCTTCATTTCCCTTGCCCCTATGTGGACTAGCAACGCTTGAGCTCAGTGTTTCAGCACCACTTGGCCACGTCCACAGATTTCTATTGGCATCTTGTGGCTGTCGCAAATTCCTCCTCTGCTTCCACTTCTACGACTGCGCGTAACCTCTGTTCTGTCGTGGGTCGCTCGATGAGAGGCAGGTGTTGTTTTCTGTAATTAACGCTAATGTAGACTTTTGCGCTACTCCACTCGACCTGCTATTGTGCCGGTGTAGGAAACCTCGCCCAAAGATGATCTTGTGGTTGCTCATTGTGCAAGTCCTCTAGGTCGATACACTGTGCAGATCTCCTATTTGCAGTTGGGGTGGTTCACAAAGTTGACGGACCTGTAGTCGCTCGTGGATGGTTTTTCTTCAGAAACTCTCTGTTCGGTCTCCAAACCCAGCTTTTAAACCATGTTGTTGTTGTTGTCAAAACCATGAGAAGTTCCTCCGTTTAGTAGTGCCGCTAGAGTTCTGTGACTTTAACAACCCTTTGGTCGCACTGGTAGCAGTAACGCCAGTTGGTCGTCCTCGCACCCTTGTCAAACTTTCCAATCTTTAGATCCCTCGTCTTTGGTGGTTTGAGCCGATGAGATGGGTGATTGGTGGACTTAGATCTTTTCGACAAGAGAAGAGACTCGTCGTCTACTCCTATCCTCTGTCATTTTCTGACTCCTCGCTCCTTTTCTACGACTTCTCTCCCTTTCT
This sequence comes from Penium margaritaceum, assembly GCA_023375785.1. Classification (NCBI taxonomy): domain Eukaryota; kingdom Viridiplantae; phylum Streptophyta; class Zygnematophyceae; order Desmidiales; family Peniaceae; genus Penium; species Penium margaritaceum. Next base: position 43,760 of record SZWC01013307.1, on the reverse strand, counting down.
GGCTTATTTTTACCATTTTCAATAGTCGTGCGAGACATGACTTGGTTTTGTGCAAGTCCAGTATAGCCGTTGATCACGCGAACTGATCCCTCCTAATGTCCATGTGAGATGAGGTTTCTGACATCTGCAACTTTCCACGATAAGGATTGTGGATTTGGGGAGTGTTGTAAATAGCGTTGTCGATGCGGTCCGCAACTGTGATCATTCGCGGAAGGTCGTCTTGGATTCCAAAAATGGTCATGACTTACTAAATATCTTGCATTAAGTCGTAGTAAAAGCACAGTCCGTCAAGGGTTCGATCAGAGCCAGTGATGATTTTGCCGAATGTACTCTGCCACGGTGGACTGCTGACGCAGACGTTGGAGTCCGTACTATGCGTCAGATTTCTCGTTCAACTTTCCAAAGCAAGCAAGTATAGCGTGCGCGAAGTCGCTCCAGGTTTCCGGTGGCATGAGAGAGTCGTGCCACATCGGATTGACCTAGTGGAGAGGTATTATGCTTGTAGTCGACGATATGAGAGCAGTCGCAAGAGTCGTTGATATAGCTCTGCCGGTCTCTTGCTGCCATTGGATGGCTTTCAGATCGGACCACCAACTTAAAGCCGTGCCATGCAGAAGCACTGCCGCTGTTTCAATCTTGTTTTTGTCGTCGTGGACCCCAACATCGGTGCAGCACACCTCCAAAATCTTGAGTCACATCCTGACTGTCGGTCCCTTGAAGTTTAAGAGATCGAACAGCTCAAGGAGTGCCGGTCAAATCTGGGGTTCACTCGAGAGTTGTATGTTTTCTGCGTTGAGCTGTTGGAGCATATGGTTGTTAAGGCTCTCAAGACCCGTAAATTTCTGGTACAAGTCTTTGTTGATCCGTGTTTTTTGTCTTGTGCCTTCCAACGTGCCAGGTGTCGAACCAACAGGGTACGGCAGAGGCATAGGGTTTGCCGAGCCTGAGGAGTCCATCACCGGATTGGTCGTTGGGGGCGTCGGTGCTGCACCATTCACTACAATTTTTTTGCTACTACATGGTTTGAATGGAGAGCATCGTTGTTTACATGTTACTGATCTGCCATCACTGGAGTACGTGCTGGACCTGCAGCTCATCGCCGGGTCAGCTCACTCTGTTCACCATTACTGTCGCGGCCTTTACCATCTTCTTAACATAGAGGTTTGTCAAGAAATCGTGCAAGCTTGTCGGTTGCCCCTCCATCGCCGCTGCACTCTGATACCAAGTGTTACGCCGAGCAGAACGTAGGTATTTCACAGTGGTGGGGTACGGGACAAAAGACAAATTGGGGTTTTGGGACAAATGTATGATTTGTATATAGCAGTAAGTGCACTTTGATGACAAGTGTCGAGTGTGTCGAGAGCATGTATACAATGTCAAGAATGGGAATGAGGCATAGTGTTATGTACCAGACGTACACGAGTCCCTCATGTTTCCTAGAAGGCATTTCTGTTATTACATAAACAGCGCACCTTGCGTCAAGACCCCGATTTTCACCCCCACGGCCAAGGCAAATTCGGCCAATTGTCCTCGCCCTCCGGTGAACCTTCCCAAACTTTCTAACAACTTCGGCTATTCTCGCAAATCTACAACAGAAGTGTCACGACCTCTTGGTCGACTTCTTGATGGAACAAGACATATCTTGATTGGTAAAGATGCATCTCACATCTTCACCGTCGATCCTTGAAGCCTCTTGATGTCTTGGCGGAACTTCTCATATCAGACCACTCACAATGTGACCCCATACGCGTCGCTTGACAATCGACCCAATGACCCCGACTAGGCCTCATTCGTAACTCAACACTTGCATATATATGTTCGATCATTTTGACACTTTTCATGGAAGTACACTTACCGCTAGTTATAAATTGCTCAAGTGTCCCAAAATCCAAAAACTGTCTCTTGCAACTTCTACCAGTTTACCATCTACGCTCCGTTTGGCATAACACTTGGTATCAGAGCACAACTGTACTTCAAAGGTATCTGGCTACTTTACCCATGCAAAGGACTACCTCGCACAAGCCTTTAGTGCATCTCGCACGTCAAAACTTGGAAGAATTTAAGATTACAACATGAGGCAAGCGAGCGCAACCAACGACAAGCAGTGAGTCTTTGGCGACGACTTTTACAAGGACCAGAATGTGCCTAAGTACACAAACTCTGAAATGGCAGCAACCGCTGGCGTGGTAGGCTATGCAGCAGCTGAATCAACGCGTATGGCCCCGACGACCAATCCGCTGGCGGATCCAACGGCAATAAACGAACCGACCTACCAACAGCCTCAACAATGAGAGCATAAACGACAAGTGGCACCGGACGACAGGCGCTGATTAGCAAAGAACTGGCAAACCGTATCTTTGCACTCAAGGGGATCAACAGCCATCTCCTTCAACAACTCAATGTTGCGATGGAAGCTCTTTGCAACGCAAGCACACGAGAAGCGGTGCTCTTCGAGAGAAAATGCCCAACTTTCGAGAAAACATGAAATTTTGTCCTGCCCCACCAGAACCGTTTGATCCTGTAAATTCTAAAGGACCGACAGTTTGGATGTGGCCTACAAGTTTGGAGGTGTACTTCACCGCTGCTGTGGTCAAGGATGAACAAAAAAAGATTGACCTCACGACGGCGCTTTTGCGTGGCACGACTCTAAGTTGGTGGTCAGATCTAAAGACCATCCAAAGGATGCAGGAAACCGGTGGGACCACATCAACGGCCAACGTCACCTGTCTCATATCACCCATCGTAGGCGTTCTACCCTTGGAGCAGATCACCTCACAATGGCAAGACACGCTGACACAACCAACTGACCGGAACAAAATCTCGCGTGCGATTCTCGCACGATTCGGACGACTGAACGAGACGTCTAATGCATAGTACAGGCTCTAGTGTCTCTATCAGTAGTCCAGCGTTGCAGAGGACACGCGTAGATTACGTGAGATCATCATTGGTGCAGACATCATCCCGAAAAAACTCTATTTTCACTACAACAGCTTCAAGCGAGACATCGAACGAGCAATTGCCATCTTCGGCATCCAAAACAATTTGCCGCAGATCATTGACGTAGCAAAAGGAATGAAAGCACCGACTACACCGCTTGGATCTAAGAACCCTAGGGGTGGCGACCTCCCAGCCATAACAATCGTGGAAACGGAAAAAGCTAGTCAGGGGACTCCTTGACTCCGATGGAAGTCGACGCCGTTGACCAGAGAGATACACACACCTGCTACAACTTAAAAAAATCGGTTGCATTGCTCGCAACTGTCAGAGCAAGCAGCAGGCCAAGAAGGGGGAGAATCCACAAAAAAATGAGTCGAGAAATGGCAAAGGGCAGGAGTAAAAGGCATGACTCTTGTGCGTGACAAGCGATCTGCACTATACAATCGTCCATCACAACGGACTACAACACCGCATAGGGTTTTTGAGATCACAAAGTTTGAAGAGGGGTACGAGGACGACCAACCAAAGATACTGTGAAAACTCCAATCTCGAGGATGCAAAAGTTGCAGAACGTTACCGGCACTATTGGATGGAGGAGCTTCTCACAGTTTTGTAATCAATGACCTGATTTCCAAGCTGGGTTCACAGACCGAACAAGGGGTGTTTGACGGAAAAACCGTTGACGAGAGATTGCAAACATGGAGACTCTGGAACCACTACGACTATAGGTGGGAGGTTTATGGGATCTAAAATATGGAAGTCCTGTCCAATGAGTGATGAAAAAATTACTGTCGAACGAGATTTCCTATACCGACACAATCCTCAGGTGGACTAGAATAGCGTCGATGTCTATGCAGAAGTTAACCACGCCAAGAGACAAATTTTGCAAGTGGGACGGACACAACAGAGGTGGAAATAGCAGAGGAAGCCACGGTAGTCAAAAAGCAATAATTGTACGACCGATACCGCTCAATGTGACCATACACTGCATACGATGGGGAGCTTGTGCGTGTGTGTACCAAGGGGCGCACGGTGTGACGGTCACACGCCAAGCCCTTGGGATAAACCTCCCAATTCTTGATCTCTTGGTGTGTAGGCCAACCCTTGAGATGTCACATGACCCTCTCCTAGCAGCAAGACCGAGGTTCCCGCCTTGCGACTCTCCCGGCGGCGTTTTCACCAAGGTGCGCGACAAAATACTTGTAGGATCGAATGGACGTGTGCAAGGCGATGCTTGGAGATTTGGGCAATGAAGAATCCTTAGACTTGATAGATCAATACAAGGCAATGTACAGAGTCCCTGGGTCAAATTGGCATGCCTAGAACAATCCCTAGGCTTCCTCATGTACCAGTCCCTATGAGCCAGCCGAAAGATACTAGGCACTCCAAAGCCCTCTATCGGAGCGCATTCATGCAAATAACATATGCATCATATAGTACACACCACAAGTTTTCCAACGTACCAAACAATGCCTGAATCCACGAAGAAACGGCTAAGTTATGGCCGTTTGAATGCTCCACGTGTGACGGCCGCTAGCAGCACCGCGAGCGGAGGTTACGGCCACCGGAAGCGCCCTTGCTTGCGAATGCAGCTCCAGCGGCCATCTTGAAACTCCCATGGCCCCCAATGAACCTTGCCTCATTGGTTGAAAACCAACCATGGGAGCTTTGGCTGCAGTGGGCGAGAAAGTCGCTCCGCCGTGCGCGGGGTCGAACTGGTACGTCTCCTGTTTTCTAGAGGTGTGCCACCTACCTTTGCGTGGCCGTAACCTTCTCGTCCCTGCACCGAATGACCCGGTTCCTGGGTTTACTTCACACGATTTTTCAAGTAGAACACAATGGGAGCATCAAAATATGCATCTGAAATCAGAATAATGACGTTATCACCGCATCGACTGGTGGCTCCCATAACATCACCCCCCTCCTTCCGAGGGCCCACCGTCCCGGTGCACTCCTGGTACGCTTGGAGGACCGTGTTGACAGCACCGCCCTTGTGGAAATCGGATTCGGGGATCTAGCAGTTGTGCTCAGGCCCATAGCCGAGCCATTGCACCAGGTAGTGCCACCCGTTACCGCGCCGATGGTGCCCGAGAATCTTCTGCATCACATACTCTTCTTTACTCTCCACCAAGACCGGTGAAGGGGGAGCCTCTCCCCGCGCCGCAAAATGCACATCCGGCTCCTTGTAGGCCTTGAGAAGAGAAGCATGGAACACGGGATGGATCCTGTAGTGGTCCAGTAGCTCCAACTCGTACCTCACCGCAGACTGCTTCTCCTTGACCGGAAAAGGACCAACCCACCAGGGCTTGAGCAAATCGCTGCCCATCCCCACTATCTGCAAGTTCCGCGAGTTTAGTAGCAACTTTTCTCTCACCGAGAACCCCCCAGCTGTCCGGTGCTTGTTTGCTTGTAGTTTTATTTGCTGCTGCGTCTTGTGAAGTGCATCTCGTACGTCGCGCCACACCTCCGTGAAGTCACTCGTAAACTGTTGCATAGTGGGTAGGTCTGATCCCGTTCACATGTTTGAGGGACATGCAGGCTGCACCCCATACACTACCTCAAAGGGGGACCGCCCCGTAGAGGCATGCACTGCTGAGTTGTAGGCAAAATCAGCCACCGGGAGCTTGCATTCCCATCCCTTACAATCCGGCTTCAAGATCCCCCGCAACAGCTGCTCCATAGTCTGATTATTGCGCTTAGTTTGGCCATCCATTTGGGGATGGTAGGCCGATAAAAGAGCCACACGGGTGCCCACATTCTTGAAGATTTCCTCCTAAAACCAGGAGGTGAAGCACAGGTCACGGTCCGAGACCATGCACTTCGGCACCTCGTGAAGTTTGATGACGTGTTGCAAGAGGAGTTGAGTCGCCTCTGCTACCGTGACCTTCTCCATACATGGAATAAAGTACGCCATCTTGCTGAACCGGTCCACTACCACCAACACCATGGCATTGCCTGTTGCACTTCGTGGAAGACCCCCAACAAAGTCGAATGAGATGTCCGTCCACGGACACTCCGGCACTGGTAGCGCCTGGAGCTCTCTTGGCGCCCGTGCCCTCCGTAACTTGATTCTTTGGTACGTGTCACAGCTGCTCGCATACTCCTTGCAATCTGCTCCCATCGTTGAAAACAAATATTGGCGCACAAGTGTCTTAAAGGTCTTGTCGTTGCCGAAATGACCACTGTAGTGCAAGTCGTGTGCCTCCTCCAACCGCGCTTGCCGCAACGACGCACTCCGCGGTACCACAATCTGGTTCTCCTTCTCACGCCGCCATATTGGCCATCCCACTTGCACCCCTTCACCGTACTCCTGGTGAAATCCTCGTCCTCTGTATACCCGTACGCAAACAGGCTGCGGATGATTGGAGATCCCACTGGCAACGTGATTGCATGCACGTCCAAGTCTGGGCGACGCGAAAGCTGGTCTACTGGGTTGATCCTCCCTGGTTTGTACTGGATCTTGCAGTCAAAGCCGCCCTCCATGAGCTCCATCCACCATGCTTGACAACGAGTCAGGTTCGGCTGCGACTTGAGACACTTGAACGTGTAGTGGTCCGTGTGTACCACACACCGCCGCATCTCAAGATAGCACCTCTACTGCTTGAAGGCCTGGACCATCACAAGCATCTCCTTCTTGTGGATCAGGTAATTGAGCTGAGCCCCTTTCAGCTTCTTGGAGTAGTACGCAATGGGCTGCAACCCCTTCCCTTGGGCCTGCATCAGCACCTCGCCAATCGCATAGTCGCTTGCATCCGTTGCCAACACATACTCCTTGCTCGTGTCCTCATGCACCAACACTGGGGCTTGACACATGGCAGCCTTGATTGTACCAAGACTTGCCCTTCCTTTGGCACCCCTTCTTGAGCAAGTCTGTCAAGGATGCTCCCATTACCACGTGTCCCCGGATAGACCTTTGGTAGTAGTTTGTAAAACCCAGAAAAACCTGGATGTCACGTGCGCACACCGGCTCTGGCCACTCCCTCACTACTTCTACCTTTTCTGGGTCCATGCATATCCCCTTCCCGCTGACAATGTGCCCGAGGAGCTCCACCTCTTGCTGAGCTTGGCGAACAGTAGCTCCTTTCTCAGGACTTCCATTACCATCCGTAGGTGTTCTTGGTGCTTCTCCATCGTCTGCGAGTACACAAGGATGTCGTCGAGGAAAATAACCACAAACTGGTCCAAGTAGGGGTGGAATACCCGGTTCATCAGTACCATGAACACAACCAAAGCATTCGTTAGCCCAAAAGCCATCATGAGATACTCAAAGTGTCCATAGCGCATCCGGAACTCAGTTTTCTCCACATCCTCCTCCGCGATGCGGATGTGGTGGTACCCTGACCTCATGTCCAGTTTGCTGAAGACACGTGCCTCAAAGCATGTCGAATAACTCCTCGGCCCGTGGCAACGGGTAGCGATTTTTCACGTGATGTTGTTGAGCGTACGGTAGTCCACGCACATCTGCATCTCTCCTGATTTCTTCTTGTTGAACAGCATAGGCTTCGCGTATGGAGACACCGACGGCCAAATGAAGCCTTGGTCCACCAACTCCCCCAACTGCTTCTTGAGAACCGCAAGCTCTGCGTCGCTCATGCATTTGTAAGATCGCACCGTTGGTGATGAACCTGGCACCACCTTGATCTTGTGGTCCATGACGCATCGTGGTGGTAGCCCCTTTTGCAACTCCTCCAGGAAAACTTCCCCGAACTCCTTGAGTACCTCCCCAACACTGGGAGGCAACTCTAGAGCTCCCACGCCTTCTACCGGCTGCCCCTCCGCTCCTTCAACTGTTGCAATCTGCTGCTATACTGCTGATTGTGGACGCACCCATGCCAAGTAAACTTGGCCACCCTTACACTTGCATCACTTCAACTGCTGCAAGTTGATGACTCACAGCTGCTTCCCCGCTTCTTCCACTTCTGACTCCTTCCTTTCACCCTACCACAACAGCAAAGTGAGTTTTCCTCGCCCGCCTTCACGACCACCCGGTTGCACCTCCAATCCACCTCCGGATTCTAGGCGTGCAACCAACCTCGGCCAATCAAGCAATTCTAATCATCCATAGGGAAAGTGTGGAACTCCATGTCACAAACCAACTCACTCATACGGACCTTGTGCTTGACGAGAGGCCTGCCGCACTCCACCACTCCGGACACCTGTCGAACCTTAACCGATGTCCTTGGCTGCCGTGCGAGCTCCAACCTCGTCTCCAACCTGTTGTTGAAGAAGCTATGTCTTGCTCCGCCATCCAGCAGCCCACATAGCTTCCTCCGACCCTTGAAATTCCCCTCCGGAATCTCAAGCACCAGCTCTAGGATGATCCCTGGAAACTGCCAGGTCTCACCTTCATTCCGCAACAGCACTTGAGGCAGATCCTTAATCGGCAAAAGCCTTTCCGGGCTGGTGTTGTCCTTTGCGGAAGAAAGACTTGCAGCAGTAGGTCGTCCCCTTCTGACTACTGCTGTCTGTTCCCCTTCTGTGCCTTTTGCTTGTGACAGTCCTGCTTGCGATGAACCTTCTCACCACAAGCCTAGCACTGGCCTCTCGGTCCTTGCTGTCCACTCGCGCCCTGCTGCCCGGCTTGGATTGCATCCACCTCCATGGGCACAAGCTGACCCGGCTGCTTCACCCGTGGTTGTGTTACATAGCTGGTCCGGTGCGCATTGTAGCTTAGAGCGTCGATGGGCTCCGCCGCCGAGACCAACTCCGCAAAGGTCCACAACCCGAGCACCGTGGGTTCACGTTGGACGTGCGGCTTCAGGCCATCATGGTAGCGGTCGTACGCCTCCGCGTCAGAGAGGTCGTCAATCTACGGCGCCAAGGTCATGAAGCATATAGTGTAGTCCTAGACCGAACCGCCTTGCTTGACATGCTTGATCTTATCACATGCGACTCGGCTGCCGTTGAGGAGGTCAAAACACGCCTGAAGCATCGTCTCGAACTGCTCCCACATCTCTCGCTTCTTTGTCAACGCCTACACACTGAGTTGCACTTCCCGCCCCAGCGGTAGAATCAACAATGACTGAAGCCGTGCCCTGGCCCCCAGCCCATCCGGCAACCCAGCGGCGTTCCACCGGCACAATGTCAACCACCACTACTGCGCCATTCCTCGTAGTAGTTTAGGAGCATACTCCAGTCTCATCGCATCTTCTTCCACGTTAACACCCAACGCCATGAAGTACGAGTTCACCGTGAAGAGCCACTCACATGCACTGTTGTTGCCGATGTAGAACTCCGGCTCCTTCCGCTTGGGCTGCCGAAAGACAAGAGCGGATGCCAATGCAACACCCCCCGACGCACTGCTCCCTTGGCCGACGTACCTCGCCTCAACCTGCGCACGCAGTTGCTGGTTCTCTTGGTGTAACTCATCGAGAGCATGCCGGATCTCCTCCATGAGGTAGTCCTGGTCGTATGCCGAGGCTGACATGCTTTCGGTTGTGACAAAGAAAATTATGGCCAACACAGTTTTGGCAGATCTGCAGCCTTCCTTGGGTCCGCACAAACCGAGCGAACGTCCACGTGCTCTGATACAAGATGTAAACCAAGGGGCGCCCGACGTGACGGTCTCACGCCGAGCCCTTGGGATAAATCTTCCAACCCTCAACCCCTTGGTGTGTGAGCCAACCCTTGAGATGTCACACGACCCTCGCTAGCAGCAAGACCGCTGCTAGTAACCAAGATTCCCGCCGTCCGACTCCTGGCGGCGTTTGTACCAAGGTGCACTTCGGAAGACTTGTAGGATCGAATGGACGTGTGCAAGGCGATGCTTGGAGAACAACAAGATTTGCACAAGGAAATAGTCCTTAGAATTGATAGATCAGTAGAAGGCAATGTACAGAGTCTCTGGGTCAGATTGGCATGCCTAGAACAATCCCTAGGCTTCCTTATGTACTAACCCCTATAAGCCAGCCAAAAGATCCTAGGCACTCCAAAGCCCTCTACCGGAGTGCATTCATACAGATAATACATGCATCATGTAGTACCCACCATGAGCTTTGCAACGCACCAAAGAACGCCTCAATCCGTGAAGAAACGGCTAAGTTCTGGCCGTTTGAGTGCTCCACGCGTGACGGCTGCTGGAAGCACCACCAGCGGAGGTCACGGCCTTCCGAAGCGCCTTTCCTTGAAAATGCAGTTCTAACCGCCATCCCAAAGTACCCATGGCCCCCAATGAACCTTGTGTCATTGGCTAAACATCCATCCAGGGGAGCTTTGGCTGCAGCGGGTGAGAAAGTCGCTCCGCCGTGGTCAGGGTCGAACCGGTACAACCCTGTTTTCTGGTGGTATGCCACCCACCTTTGCGTGGCCGTATCTTTCTCGTCCCTGCATCGAATGGCCCGGTTCTTGGGTCGATTTCACACGGTTTTTCACGTAAAACACAATAGAAGGACCAAAATATGCATCTAACATCAGCATGATGAAGTTGTGACCGCCTCGACCGGCGGCACACATCTCGAACCAATGGAGGAAGTAGAAGTGGCAGCAGGTGACTCATCACCCTCATCGGCCTCATCAGCCTCATTGGCATCAACAAATTTCGTGATGGTACCTGAAGAGTTTGTACCACTCATTAAAGAGTTTGCAAGCATCTTCTCCAACGATCACCCGAAACTCCCACCATTTGAACAGGACATCGACCATCGCATCGAGGTGAAGCCAGGCAGCCGACCCATAGCTGGAGGGGCCTATGGAACTAGCGATCATGGACTGACTGAGTTGAAAAAGCAACTCGACGAGATGCTCGGTCAGGGGTTCATCTGCCCATCCACGACACCACACACTACACCAATACTGTTCATTAAAAATAAAACAAGTAAAATGCGGATGTCCGTGGAATATTGGGCATTGAATGACGCTACCATTAAGAACCGCTACCCTCTTCTCTGAACAGCAGAACTGTTGACCAACTCCGATGGGCTCAAATTTTCACAAAAATTGACTAAT
>SZWC01013306.1:6637-26130 GCA_023375785.1 Penium margaritaceum | reverse complement strand
GGGGAGTGGGGGTGTGGGGGTGTGGGGGAGATGGTGGAAAGACTGGGGGCGGGGGGTGGGCGGGGGGAGGGGGCATATGGATCGTTCTCGGACTTAAGATATCCGTTGCGTTGAGATGGCCGGTTCAAGGCCGACCATTTTACCTTGAAAGGCTTGAGCTTCAATGAGGAGAACCCGCCCTTGCCAAAACATGCGCAACAAGGAACGTCCTGTCCCACTCGAATGAGTGGCAATCGACGGTCGGATGCCCTTTTAGGAAGCGCATCTGTATACATCTCTGTGTCGATGTTCAAAAAACGCCCTTTCGTCATCGGAGGGTTTCCAGAAACATCGGTACTTGCCAGCTCTCAGCTTCGTTCAATCCGATAATGTGGCGGTTCGCCATTCCGAACACGCGGCAAGCGCCAGTACATGTGATCGAGAATGAAATCAGTTGGCTGGAAACGCGGGTCAAGTGACCGCCATATCCGACAAGAATCAAAGAGTCGCAGATGTCTGCAACAATAATGGGCGTTGACAAGGAAACGGCATCTACAAGGAAACCAGTTTCGACGAGGTCGCCACAGAAATCTCAAAGGAACAGTGAAGCCAACAATTGGGGAGGATATCGTCAAAATATCTTACGTTCACAGAATCTGGCCATTTGAATAGTCTGCCAACGTCTGGCAACATGTTTAGTACACTCTGTTGATAGCGCTCACTGCCCCCTGTGGATTGCTACATTGAGCGGTTTGTAGGTGGTTCACAGGGATGAGGTGCGGGAAAAAATAGGATTCGGGGATTTGGGAAAAACTGGTTAATTTGTATGAAGTCGTAAGTGTACTTCGATTACATGTGTCGAGTGCGTCGAGCACACATATACAATGTCGAAAACAAGACTGAGGCATAATCCACATCATCAGTGTTTGAGCCGAGAAACATATGCGAGGTAGCGCCTTGAGTGGTGGATTCGAGAAACTTCGACGAGAAGTTGGGGGGATTTTACAACATCTTGACACCTCTTTCCCAAAGTCGAGCATCGTGGAGAAATCTACCAAAAGATAACAAAACATTGATATGGTTCGCGAACCTTCTGTTCCACCATACTGGAAAGTGGTCAAAGTTTTCATGAAACTTCTAGAACAAGACACCAAAAGTCGGGCCAATTAGCAAAACATTCCTATTGGCCAAAAGGCAAAGAATCCTGGAGTCCCCGTGTGATGGGCCATAAATGTTCAAACACAAACAACCACGTGCAAGTTTAAGGGGCTTGTCTACGTTAAAGACGTAACACTTCTCCCCTTTCAGTTGTGACGTCCGGACCCGCTAGCAAATGCAAGTGGTTGACGGCAAAAATTNCCACCAATTAGATGATCGACATCCCGGAGGTTGTCGTAAGGGTCCTAGCAGTTATCCGCGGCATTGTAGCCATGCCACTTAACCAGATGTTTGGTCATTTTCCCACGGCCTTGATGTTCAAGGATGTCTTCAATGAGGTACTCCGTTTCCCCGTATACTTGTATAAGTGGTGGAGGGGCAACGTTTGTGTGTGGGTCCCACGAGTGCTTGAACTTGCTGATGTGGAAGACAAGGTGGATCGCCATGCTATCGGGAAGCCAAAGTCAAACAATGACAGGGTTTTGCAATTACTCAACGTCAAAATGGTCCCAACCAACGAGGTTTGAGCTTTGCAAAGTCCTATCCTTGAAGTTTGATCTTTGCCGAGCTAAGTAGGACGCAATTTCCACCGTTGAAGGTGTCGTTGCTGCGATGTCGGTCGGCTGCTCTTTTCAAACTGCTTGTGTCTTTCACCTCCTAGATGCTTGTGAAGTCCCAACAATGCACGTCAACAGTAAGAATGTAACTTTGACTTTGCAAAGCTACTGGTGAGGCGAGAATGCGCCATACACCACATCAAAAGGATTTTCACCCATTGAAGTGCAAGTTGCAGAGTTGTACACAAAGTTTTTGGTTTGTAGTTTTGTTGTCCAGTTAGATTAATGTGGCTCACATAAAGTTCAGACGGGTCGTTCAAATGTTTGGTTGGTTTGAGGATAGAATCGCTTTGATAACTAGATCTGAATACTGTAGCATGTCATTAGTTTTTAACAAAAACTACTGGTGAGGCAACCGTCTCTATCGCCCATGGTGGTACATGACACGGCGTATAGCCGTACGATCCAAGCTCAAACCAGCCCCACTGTTCCTTAGTCGTTGTCAGGAAGAATTGTGTCATTTTTTAAAATCTATCCACCACGACGAGGACGGTTTCATACCCCTGGGAGTGACAGGCAATCTTGTTACGAATTCCATGCTGATATCAGACAACGATTTCATCAGAACAGGTGGGGTTGAAGTAGACCAGGTGGCGATGTGCAACGTAATCTTTGTCTCTGACATGTGCCGCACAATTTGCATAAGGCTACCACATCAGTATACATCTTTTCCCACCATTTGTACTTTACCAGCTTCTAAGGCATGTTTTTCTTGCCAAATTTTCTAGCTGGGTCGGTGTCATGGCACTCCTCCAATAGCATGCATCGGAGATCCTTGTTTGAAGGGACGACAACCTAGCGAGTGAATCAGCGTTGCCAATATGGATCGTTCAACCAGAACTTGGTTTTGTTGTACTCGCCAAACTCATCGTAACCCTTTGTGAACCTCCAAAGGTACGGGTCTTGTTCCATAAACAATGTTTAGATCTGAGCCATTACATTTCGTTTTTCACTTAAAGCATCCGCCAGATGTGTTTTTCTGTGTCGGTACTCAATGTTGTAGTCAAACTTGGACTCGACGAACTCCATCCATCAAATGTTTTGAAAAGTCAGATTAAGCTGGGTCACAAGATGTTATGTGTGATGGTTTGTGTGGACAATGCATTGCCAGCATTCTAAGGAACACCGCCATGTCTTGAACATGTGCATGAGTATAAGCATTTCTTTTTCATGCACCATGTAGTTGATTTACGGTCCGTGAAGTTTTGTGTACATGCCTGTAACTAATTGTTATCCACCACATTTATCTCAGAGAAGAACGCTCTAATGGCTTGATCAGATGCATAAGTAGCCATGATGTAATCCACCATTGGGTCTCCTTCTCCTAAGGCTGGCACCAAGGGAAGAGCATTTCTCAAAGCGTTTAATGCTTCTTGTCTATTGCCCTACTCCCCTATACCACTCGATGGTTTTCCGGGTGACATCGAAGAGCGCTACTGACACCCAAGCGTAATCCTTTGCAAATGGACGGTAACAGTTGTTGAAGCCCAAAAACACATACACGCCAGGACTATTTGTGGGCATCGACCATTAAGCATGTGCTTCCACATCTTTCAGGTCCATGGTGATCCGTCTGCCACTGATGATGTGGCCCAGAATCTAGATCAAACTACTGCAAAAGTCACACTTTGACAGTTTTCTGAATAACTGCTCTCTTCGTCAAGCCTTAGGAAATCTTTGGAGACGTCCATTCCGCTCCTCCATGGTGCATCTATAAACCATGATTTCATTCGGATAAACGACAAAACATTCCCTTAGGTACGGCTAAGAAATGTTGTTCATCGTTTCCATAAGTGTTCTAGGGAATATTGTGAGCCCAAACGGCATAACCAGAAACTCAAAAGCCGGTATTGAATGTAGAATGTTGTCTTCTCGATGTCTTCATCAAATATGCTTATCAGATGCTAGTTGTTTCAAAGGTTGATTTTGTTAAAAAAAAAGTGTGCCTCTCAGAGTTGGTCAGGAAAATTTCATCTGTTTGTCCCAAGGGGCAGCGATTCTGCATGATGATGTGGTTCAACGCTCAGTCTTCCAGGCACATCTGTATCTCTCTTGTCTTTAACAACAAGTACCATTGCTACGTAGGGTGATGTACAGGGTGAATGAACCCCTACCCAAGCATGTCATCCACATCCTTCTTCAATTGAGTCAGTTCGTGATCGCTCATCTAATAGTCCCCCTTCACCATTTGTTTGCTGCTTGGCTTCAGGTCTATTTTGATTATTGATGGTGCATTGCAGTGGCAACTCTTGTAGAGGTCTATTGGGGAAAATCATGTAAACTCCTTGATGAGGACAAAATCTTAGGGTGCAATATTCTTGGGTTTTGATGCCATAAATTCTGCGTTAGTAGCTGGAATTTCTTCTACTGTCCCTCCTAAATGGACTAGCCACGCTTGAGCTCCATGTTTCAAGTATTGCTTGGCCAGGTCAAGAGATATCAATTGGCATTTTTTTTCTGTCAACTTTCTTCGTTGCTTCCACCTCTGTTGCATCTTGTAATAGTCGCTTTGTCATGGAACACTCAATCCAATGCAGTTTTCTCTTTCTATAATTTATACTGACGTACACTAATCCGCTAATCTAGACAACTTGCACATTGTGCCAGTACAAAATTCTGGCGAGAGGGTGTGTTTTTGGTCTCTCATTGGGCAAGTGTTTTAGACCATTACGTTGTGCAGATCTCTAGTTTATAGTCAAATTGGTTTGCCAAGTTGACGGATCTTTAGTCATCCATCCACATGTTTTTCTTCAAAACTACAAGTTTGGTCTACAAACCCAGCTCTTGAATCATATTGTTGGAGAAAAAAATTTAAGAAGTTCCTTCATGTAGTAGTCCAATTGTTGTTGACCTGAGAAGTAGTGAAGTACACCTCTTAACTCATCAACCACATCCTAACTGTCGGTTCTTTGAAGTTCACGAGATCGAACGACTCAAGGAGGGCTGCTTGAAGTTGTGGTTGACTTCAAAGCTGCAAAATTCTCTAGGTAAGAACTTCTTTGCACGTACAAGAAATGTGAAGCTCCTCAATTGCAAAATTGAGATTTTGAAGCAGATGGTTGTTGAGGCTCTTGAGTCTTGTCAATTTCTAGTACAGTTCTTTTTCAATTTGTGATTGTCGGCAAGTGTCTCCTATCGTGCTAGTTCTTGACCTAATGGGCTGCGGTATGGGAGAAGGGTTCGCTAAGCCCAAGGCTCCCGTCACCAGATTGGTTGTCGAATTCATAATTGCTGAACCATTTTCCACAAAGGTTGTTCCTACTGCGTGGTTTTGGTGGAAAGTGTTGTTGTTCACGTGCTGATGATTTGCTATCTTTGGGGTACTCACCGAGGACTACCTGATCTTGCTGAGTGCACTTGCGGTGTTGACAGTTGTCTTTGCAAAGCCTTCAATCTTTTGAATGTGAAAGATGTGCAAAGAACTTATGAAGATTTCACCAGGTAGTTAATGCTTTGGTTGCCCCTCGAGTCCCGCCACGCTTTGATACCAAGTGTCATGCNCATAGATGACGTGCAGGACAAAAGACAATTCGGAATTTTGGGACGCATGGATAATTGGTGTGAAGCAGTAAGTGTAGATCAATGACAAGTGTCGAGTGTGTTAAACACATGTACAAAATTCTGAGAATCAGAATGAGACATAAGTCGGGTCATTGGCATTTGAACCAAGTGACGTGTGTGAGGTTGCGCCATGAGTGGTGGATTTGAGAAGCTCTGCCCCAAAGTCGGGGGGGCTTTGAGAAAATCCCAAGCCTTCTTTACAAAAGTCAAATGTTTTCGTCAAGTCCAACAAATGATATGAAAACATCAATATGGTTCACAAAATGTTTGATTGACTATCCAAGAAAGTGGTCAAAGGTGTCATGAACTTCTTGAACGGGACACTGGAGGTCGGGCCAGTTGGCCAAAATGACCTCGACTGAATGGGAAAAATCCTCAAGTCACTACGCGTTGAGCCATGAATGGAAGAATAGAAATGCCCACTTGCGAGTCTTAGGGAATCGTGTACATTGGGGATGTATCATGGGTGCCAAAGAAGAGCATGGAGTAGCAACTTCTTTGAAACATGGCGAGCATAATGGGAGAAGGCATAGACATGTTGGAGTCATGAATTGGCTTACGAACCAATAAATGTTACATGTAGAGATTACCCACTAAGTTCAAAAGTGGGAATGCCCTACTTGCAAGAATGAAAGCAACACTTCCACTTGTTTCACATAGCACAACGTAGGTTCTTACTTATGAGGTGCAAGACAAAAAACAATTCAAGGGATAAGGACAAATGGAAAATGTTTGTTAAGGAGTACATGTACTTTGGTGACAAGTGTCAAGTGTGTCGAGTACATGGATAGAATGACAAGAATGAGTATGAGGCACATGTCGGGTCCTTGACGCTCAAGTAGAGGTACGTGTTTGAGGTTGCGCAATGAGTAGCAAACTAGAGAAGCTCAGCTCAGGGGTGAATGGGCTTGGACAACATTGAGGCACGGTTCTAGGAAAAATCAAGCAACATCAAGAAGTTGACAAAAAAATCAAAACATCAATATGATTTGCAATACTTCTGTCGACCATCGTAGAAATTGGTCAAGGGTGTCAAAACCTTCAAGACAAAAACCACCATAATTCACGGCTGGTGGCCAAAATGCCCTCAGCCAATCGATGTAAAAATCCTAAAAAAAAATCATACTAGGCCACAAATGTAGTAAAAGAGTGACCAATCGCAAGTTTACAAGGACTTGTTCCAAGGAAGTAATACTTCCCCCTTTTTGGTGCAATGTCACAACACGTGAGCACACATAGGCAAGTGACGACGATGGAGCCATCAATCAAAAGATCGATTTTACGGAGGTTTTCACAGGGTTCCAAGCTGTTGTATGTGGCTGTATAACCATGCCATTTGACCAGAGACTTGGTTTTTTTTTATGGCATTGATGCCCGAGCATGCCTAAAATCACGCACTTTGTATCCCTATTCACTTGTAGGGGAGTGGATTACGATGTATTTGCCAAGGAGGCTCATGTTGGGCCTTGATAGTGCTTTAGCTTGCTGATGTGGAAAACAAGGTAGATCGCCATGCTATCAGGCAAACAAAGCCGTGTGGCAACAAGGATATGTAACCCCTCAATGTCAGAGAATTCTATCCACTAGTATTTGAGCTCTACAAAATCTTGTCTTCTTAGTTCAATGTTTACAGAGCCGACTAAGACGCAATGGCCAATTCTGAACATGTCATCATTGACATGGCGGTCATTCATACACTTTATCCCCACTTGTGCCTTTGGGAGGGTTTGACATGTTTCCTTGTAGACACTTGAGGAAATCCTAAGGTGGATGTCTTTGGTAGGAATGTTGTTCTCAATTTCTAATCAATCTGGTGTGGGAGGAAGTTTTCCATAGACCACTTCGAACTGAATTTTCTCTATTGCGGTGAAAGTGTTGGAGCTGTATGCAAGTTTGGCGGTAGGTAGTTTGAACATCCCAATTGGTTGTGTGCAGTTTGCATAAGGTGCGGTGAAGTTGTGTGAGAATCTGGTTGGTCTGATCCGTTTGACCATGTCTCCGGGTGGAATGTCATTTAAGGGTAGACCTAATGACCATAATGTGTCAATTCTATGTACCAAAAACGACTTTTGAAGAAATTTCCTCAATTGCAAATGATGGCAAGTGGCACATCATGCAGCTATACAATTTGATTAAAAAACAACCACAGTGTTCCTTCTTTAGTGATTTTGGTCATTGTTTGGATGAACCACAACATTCTTGAAACTTTTTCCACCACCACGAGGATGGTGTTGTAACCCTCGGGACCAGTGGACATTCTCATTACAAGATCTATGTTTTTGTTGACCCATGACTTTGCCAAGAATTGCAATAGTTGGAATAGATTGGGCGGCCTCATGCGATGAGATCTTTACATGAAACAATTGTTCCACAATCTGCAAAAGGTTGGCACTTTGGTCTGCATCTTGTCCATCCACAATTACTTCACTAGCATTTTCAACATCTTTTCCTTTCCTCAGTGTCCACGTGGATCACTGTTGCGGCAGTCCTCCAAAATCATTCTCCATAACTCCTCATTTGGCGGGACGAAGATCAAGCGAGTGAATCACCATCGCAAACATGGGTGGTCAAACCAGACCTTAGTTTTCTCATACCCGTAGAACTCTTTGAAACCGTTTGTGAATAGCCTCGCGAGGTACAATCTCCTCTACAAGTGAAATGTTGATCTCGGCCACCATTTCTTGTCATCCACTTGGATAATTTGTGCAAACATGTTTTCCTTGTTGGTCCTTGATGTCATCATCAAAGTTTCACTCAAGGAACACCATCCATCCAGCTTGGTGACGGCTTAGATCTGGCTTATTCTTTAGATTTATTGAAGCATGATAGTCGATGCGGACGGTGCATTGTCTGCGTTCCAAGGAACAATGTCATGTATTGAATAGGTACGTGACTGCGAGTATTTATTTCTTATGCACTTCGCAATTGAGTTCTGGCCCACGGATGTTTCTTCATGCACACAAGTGATTGTTCTCCACCACTATTATCTTCTAGAAAAAATACTCCAATGGCTAAAATTGACACGCTGTTGCCCATGATATTGTCCAACGTTGGATGTGCCAATTGCAAGGTTGGTGCCAAGGTCAGAGCCTTTCTGAGAGAGTTTATAAATTCTTCTCTGCTAACCCTTTGACTCCAATCTGTGGTTTTATACTGAGATTGGAAAGAGGCAATAAAACTACATCATAGACCTTTATAAATTGACGATAGAATTCATCAAAACACAAGAATTCCTTGACGATCTAAACATCTGTGGGCATTGGAAAATCAAGAAGTGCCTCCACCTTATGAATCACCATGGACCTAAGGTCCATGATGATTCGTATGCTACCAGTGATGTGGCCTAGAAACTCAATGAAACTGCAAAAGAAGTTGCACTTTGGGGGTTTCTCCATGAGATTTATGTCTTTCTATTTTTTTCAAGAACATTTCAGTGACGTCCATTATGATCCTTTGGAGCTACAATGTAGACCACGATGTCGTGAGGCACACAAAAAGATTTGTCTAAGTATGGGTAGAAGATGTTGTTCATCACCGCCATAGATGTTCCTAGAGCATTTGTGAGTCCAAACGACATAACCGTGCGTCAAAGAGGTAGTACCTCATGCAAAACATTGTCTTGTAGATGTAACCAGCAAATGCGCATTTCTGAAAAATTCATTGTAAACAACTTTGTTCAGAGAAAATTCAGGCCCCACGGAATTGGTATCCACAAAATTTCCCAACCAAACAGGAACCTTGCCGTCTACTCTTGCCCTTTTTCATTTCTCAATTCCCTGCTTCTTCTATGTGGCTCCCCCCAAGTTGTTTCATGATGTTCTCAAAATTCACACAAGATATGACCTCACTTGGCATAAGTCCAGCAAAGCTAATGACCCTGTTAATCGACAGCGCCAGTCTCCATGTGTACGAGGTTTCTGTTGATAGCAACTCTCCTATGACAAGGTAAGGATTGTGGCTTAAGGGTTAGTAATTGTTGGATTCCTACATCTAACCATTGTATTCAATAATGTCAATGCAATCA
The DNA here is from genome assembly GCA_023375785.1 of Penium margaritaceum. Classification (NCBI taxonomy): domain Eukaryota; kingdom Viridiplantae; phylum Streptophyta; class Zygnematophyceae; order Desmidiales; family Peniaceae; genus Penium; species Penium margaritaceum. The sequence continues at coordinate 16,791 of SZWC01013306.1, read as the reverse complement.
GCAATTGTGTTCAATCATGAAAGGTCATCCTAAATGCCAAAAATGGAGATTTCACGCTAAATGTCTTCTTTGAGGTCATTCATGTAACAAAAACAGCTTTGATCTGAGGAAAACTTACTACTATTGGTGATTTATTTCAAAAATCATCCTATACTCCATTATTCTAAACAATTGTTGCAAGTGTTGAAACCCGTACCATGTGTTAGAGTTCTTGTTCAACTTCCCTATGTGAGGGAGGGTAGCATGCCCAAAGTTGATCCACGTTCCAAGTGGCGTGACAGATTTATGCCACATTCAATCAGTTTACTTGATATGTAGTAAGCATGCNTGTACGAGGTTTCTGTTGATAGCAACTCTCCTATGACAAGGTAAGGATTGTGGCTTAAGGGTTAGTAATTTTTGGATTCCTACACCTAACCATTGTATTCAATAATGTCAATGCAATCAGCAATTGTGTTCAATCATGAAAGGTCATCCTAAATGCCAAAAATGGAGATTTCACGCTAAATGTCTTCTTTGAGGTCATTCATGTAACAAAAAACAGCTTTTATCTGAGGAAAACTTACTACTATTGGTGATTTATTTCAAAAATCATCCTATACTCCATTATGCTAAACAATTGTTGCAAGTGTTGAAACCCGTACCATGTGTTAGAGTTCTTGTTCAACTTCCCTATGTGAGGGAGGGTAGCATGCCCAAAGTCGTTCCACGTTCCAAGTAGCGTGACAGATTCGTGCCACATTCAATCAGTTTACTTGATATGTAGTAAGCATGCGGCAAACAATGTGAGATTGGTCACGTGAGTCATTGATTTAGCTCTTCCAGTCTCCTTCTGCTGTATGATGGCATTTACATCACAGTACAAAGACAAAGTTGTGCCATACAAAAGCAAGGTCGTGGGGCCGATTTTGCTTTTGACATTGTTGACCCGAGAAGGGGTGAAGTACACCTCCAAACTTATTAGCCTTCTCCTCAGTGTTAGTCCCTTGGAGTTTGTGAAATCCAACTGTTTGGGAAGTGCCAAAAGAATATGGGGTTCACTTCAATGTTGGAAATTTTTCCTAGTGAGTACTGCTTCATACTCATGGGACATCCAAAGCTCATCCATTCCCATGTTTCTTTGTTGGAAAAAATGGGTGTTGAGGATATCTACTTTCAACAAAATTTTATGCACATAGTCATTAATTCAAGCTCGTGGACTAATGTGTCCCATTGTGCCAGGTGTCAACCAGAAAAAGAGTGGTGGAGGAAAACGGTTTGCCAGCCCCGAGAAGTCCACTACTGGGTTCGTCAATGGGTTCTTTGGTTTCCTGCCATAAGATGCAGAGGTTTTCACTTCTCCCTAGTCTATTGGTTTTTCATGCCATAGATCCTTCATTTGTGAAGTATTTTTCCGTGACTACTACTTGTTTTCGGTTGCACTTGCTCTATTCACCATTGTCTTTACGAGGTCTATGAGATCCTAAACTATGGATACGTGCTGAATACTAGTGTGAGTTGTTGCCAGGTAGTCAATGCATTGGTTTCCTCTCCAACGTCGTTGCGCTGTGATACCAAGTTTTAAGTTGAGCGCAACATCAGGCGTTCACATGGATGAGGTGTAGGACGAACGACCATTAAAAGGATTGGGAGGATATGTGTTTTCATTAAGAATTATACTTACTACTTGGTGGAAGGTTTCACATGTGATGAGCAAATGCTCACAAAGATAGGAATGAGAATGATTCATGTAGGGTCCTAGATGCTTGAGTAGAGCGACGTGTGCGATGTTGCATTGTGAGTTTCTCCTGTAAGAAGCTCCACCAAGAAGTCAAGGGGCTTCAAGAGTATCAAGACTTGGTTGAACAAAGATGTATTACCATGAATAATTCAACAAATAGATATTAATATGATTCACGATAACTNTGACTACTACTTGTTTTCGGTTGCACTTGCTCTATTCACCATTGTCTTTACGAGGTCTATGAGATCCTAAACTATGGATATGTGCTGAATACTAGTGTGAGTTGTTGCCAGGTAGTCAATGCATTGGTTTCCTCTCCAACGTCGTTGCACTGTGATACCAAGTTTTAAGTTGAGCGCAACATCAGGCGTTCACATGGATGAGGTGTAGGACGAACGACCATTAAAAGGATTGGGAGGATATGTGTTTTCATTAAGAAGTATACTTACTACTTGGTGGAAGGTTTCACATGTGATGAGAAAATGCTCACAAAGATAGGAATGAGAATGATTCATGTAGGGTCCTAGATGCTTGAGTAGAGCGACGTGTGCGATGTTGCATTGTGAGTTTCTCCTGTAAGAAGCTCCACCAAGAAGTCAAGGGGCTTCAAGAATATCAAGACTTGGTTGAACAAAGATGTATTACCATGAATAATTCAACAAATAGATGTTAACATGATTCACGATAACTCTAAAAGCCATTCTAGAAAGTGTTCAAAGTTGTGTGAACCTCCTAGAACAAAACACCACAGGTTGGGGCACGTGGAAAAAATGCCCTTGGTTAACCAGCATTAAAATCTTAAGGTTGTTACACGATGGGCCACAACTGTAATGACAAAAATTCCCACACAACATTTAGCCAGTTATGTACGCCAAAGACATAGCACCATTGGTGCAAAACCTTTTACTTAAATCCTACTCATTATCATAATCTATCAAGACAAGTAAAGAATAATTGGTATGCTGGCATTTCAAAGGATGTTGTGTTGATATCCTGAAAAGAAAAATCAATACGAACAATCACAATCCCCTCTTTTGAACGGTTTGTGAATGTCTAGGGAGGTGTGTGGTTTACATGGGGGGTCCTAGAATCCCAATGCATTGAAAGGAAACATGTCAAGGCATTCTATCACGACACCAAGCACAAACCAAAAAAAACTAGAATCTCAAAGTCTAAACGTAAGTTGGGGTATGTTTCCAGTTGGGATTACATCATGAAATGGTGGGTGTGCGTTTTAGAAAAGCAAATTAGGGTATTTTCGCTAAGATACAAAGGAGAGATCATCATTTTTTTACAGACCTCGTGTGCGATGTAGGACTTTCAAAGACCTCAATCATATGAGGAGTTCTGGCATTTAAAAGGGGGTGATTTCTCCATTATCATTCTCACATGGGAGCACTCATACTGCAGGAGGTGACACATGCCCCTCCTTGATTTGATCCATTTGCGGCGCATGCCTCTGATCCATCATGGTGAAGCGTGAGTGTTGTCTCTACAAAAATTGTAGACCATTTGATGGGGGGGCGCTCTTTTCAGGTTCTGGGAAGGGCATCAATCACCAGTGAAGGAATGGGTAAATGGGGTTTTCGGCCCAATGATTAACGATCTCCTAAAGGAACATCAACAATGAAAAATTATTCAGGTGGATAGATGTGCAATGAAACATCAATGCAATATTTTTTAACATTCATAGACTGAAAAAATAAAATGAAGAGAAATAAACTTAATTCACTGATTTCAGAATTTCGTAACTATTTTTTGCTTTAAAATGTATCATTTTCAAGGTAATTCTAGAATGAAACCATATGTTTTACCATGAAAATAAGAGAAATGAAACAAATGACCCGGTTTCTTAGATACAACTGATCTTAAAAATTTGGGATAGTGAAATACATCACTTTTTTAGTATTACATGCATGATTATTTTTTTCACTCGTAAATGTTAAGATGTATTGCGAATTGAAAAAGGTGACAATTTCCATGTTTTGGGAAACAAATGGCACAAGTATTGATAGTTAATAGAATGACATTCATAAGCCTCATGATTTTGCAATGATAAATTTATGTACCACAAATGCAATGCAAACGTTTCTTTGTATATGAGAGTTAATCCATGGATGGGTTTTTAAGTAAATCTTGATTAATATGAAGGAAGATGCAAATGCCGCTCCTGACCAGCACATCTACGGGGTATGAAAACATGCAAAAGCCGCCACCCACAGCACGAGAAAGACGAGAGGGAAAGCAAGGAAACAAGCGTCAAGGACAGAGGAGACTCTCCTTGCCGTCCAACGGCATAGTGTAGCAAAGGTCAGACAGCGTAACAGGGCCAAGGGGCCACGGCCGCGGTAGCTCAACAGGTGTGACACTACCCAGCGCCGGGTCCAGTCCGCCACGGCACAAGCCGAAGTCGCGGAGCACATGACACTGCTGCCGTATCCCAGCAACGGACAGCCGCTGCGTGAACAAGGACACCGCCCGTGCTGACCACCCCGACTGGTCAGCCTCGCTACGCCTGCCCCGACCCTTCTCGAGGCACAACGCCGCCAAGCGCCGGATGGATGGGTTTTCATGTCCCTCTTCTATTTTTTATTTTTTTTAACAATTATACATTGTATTCCAGCATGCCTTTGAGTGATTTCAAAGATTGCATGATCTTTAAATTGTTAAAATAATTTTCATTTTCTAAAGAAATTCTTTGTCCAACTTTCATATTTAGAGCAAATGTGTTTATCATCCACTCAATGAATAGTTTTTAAGTTGCATCCTTCACGAGAAGGCTTCATTCATCAATACAAGATGTTTGCATCATCCTTGACCCATCTCCTAATACCATGGCCATGTTTAAAGGTATTAACTAGTTTGTGCTTGATTTTTTCTATTATGATGAGACAAGCCACAAATCGCGTCAATTATACCCAAACTAATAGAAGAGCAACAATTCATATGGGGATGACGACGCTTGATCNTATACTTACTACTTGGTGGAAGGTTTCACATGTGATGAGCAAATGCTCACAAAGATAGGAATGAGAATGATTCATGTAGGGTCCTAGATGCTTGAGTAGAGCGACGTGTGCGATGTTGCATTGTGAGTTTCTCCTGTAAGAAGCTCCACCAAGAAGTCAAGGGGCTTCAAGAGTATCAAGACTTGGTTGAACAAAGATGTATTACCATGAATAATTCAACAAATAGATATTAATATGATTCACGATAACTCTAAAAGCCATTCTAGAAAGTGTTCAAAGTTGTGTGAACCTCCTAGAACAAAACACCACAGGTTGGGGCACGTGGAAAAAATGCCCTTGGTTAACCAGCATTAAAATCTTAAGGTTGTTACACGATGGGCCACAACTGTAATGACAAAAATTCCCACACAACATTTAGCCAGTCATGTACGCCAAAGAATAGCACCATTGGTGCAAAACCTTTTACTTAAATCCTACTCATTATCATAATCTATCAAGACAAGTAAAGAATAATTGGTATGCTGGCATTTCAAAGGATGTTGTGTTGATATCCTGAAAAGAAAAATCAATACGAACAATCACAATCCCCTCTTTTGAACGGTTTGTGAATGTCTAGGGAGGTGTGTGGTTTACATGGGGGGTCCTAGAATCCCAATGCATTGAAATGAAACATGTCAAGGCATTCTATCACGACACCAAGCACAAACCAAAAAAAACTAGAATCTCAAAGTCTAAACGTAAGTTGGGGTATGTTTCCACTTGGGATTACATCATGAAATGGTGGGTGTGCATTTTAGAAAAGCAAATTAGGGTATCTTTGCTAAGATACAAAGGAGAGATCATCATTTTTTTACAGACCTCGTGTGCGATGTAGGAATTTCAAAGACCTCAATCATATGAGGAGTTCTGGCATTTAAAAGGGGGTGATTTCTCCATTATCATTCTCACATGGGAGCACTCATACTGCAGGAGGTGACACATGCCCCTCCTTGATTTGATCCATTTGCGGCGCATGCCTCTGATCCAGCATGGTGAAGCGTGAGTGTTGTCTCTACAAAAATTGTAGACCATTTGATGGGGAGCGCTCTTTTCAGGTTCTGGGAAGGGCATCAATCACCAGTGAAGGAATGGGTAAATGGGGTTTTCGACCCAATGATTAACGATCTCCTAAAGGAACATCAACAATGAAAAATTATTCAGGTGGATAGATGTGCAATGAAACATCAATGCAATATTTTTTAACATTCATAGACTGAAAAAAATAAACTGAAGAGAAATAAACTTAATTCACTGATTTCAGAATTTCGTAACTATTTTTTGCTTTAAAATGTATCATTTTCAAGGTAATTCTAGAATGAAACCATATGTTTTACCATGAAAAAAAGAGAAATGAAACAAATGACCCGGTTTCTTAGATACAACTGATCTTAAAAATTTGGGATAGTGAAATACATCACTTTTTTAGTATTACATGCATGATTTTTTTTTTTCACTCGTAAATGTTAAGATGTATTGCGAATTGAAAAAGGTGACAATTTCCATGTTTTGGGAAAAAAATGGCACAAGTATTGATAGTTAATAGAATGACATTCATAAGCCTCATGATTTTGCAATGATAAATTTATGTACCACAAATGCAATGCAAACGTTTCTTTGTATATGAGAGTTAATCCATGGATGGGTTTTTAAGTAAATCTTGATTAATATGAAGGAACATGCAAATGCCGCTCCTGACCGGCACATCTACGGGGTATGAAAACATGCAAAAGCCGCCACCCACGGCACGAGAAAGACGAGAGGGAAAGCAAGGAAACAAGCGTCAAGGACAGAGGAGACTCTCCTTGCCGTCCAACGGCATAGTGTAGCAAAGGTCAGACAGCGTAATAGGGCCAAGGGGCCACGTCCGCGGTAGCTCAACAGGTGTGACACTACCCAGCGCCGGGTCCAGTCCGCCACGGCACAAGCCGAAGTCGCGGAGCACATGACACTGCTGCCGTATCCCAGCAACGGACAGCCGCTGCGTGAACAAGGACACCGCCCGTGCCGACCACCCCGGCTGGTCAGCCTCGCTACGCGTGCCCTGACCCTTCTCGAGGCACAACGCCGCCAAGCGCCGGATGGATGGGTTTTCATGTCCCTCTTCTATTTTTTATTTTTTTTAACAATTATACATTGTATTCCAGCATGCCTTTGAGTGATTTCAAAGATTGCATGATATTTAAATTGTTAAAATAATTTTCATTTTCTAAAGAAATTCTTTGTCCAACTTTCGTATTTAGAGCAAATGTGTTTATCATCCACTCAATGAATAGTTTTTAAGTTACATCCTTCACGAGAAGGCTTCATTCATCAATACAAGATGTTTGCATCATCCTTGACCCATCTCCTAATACCATGGCCATGTTTAAAGGTATTAACTAGTTTGTGCTTGATTTTTTCTATTATGATGAGACAAGCCACAAATCGCGTCAATTATACCCAAACTAATAGAAGAGCAACAATTCATATGGGGATGACGACGCTTGATCGTAATCACATTCTTCAGGGATTCTGAAGATCATGGTCGAATGAAAATGAGGAATTAAAACTGCTGCAAAACAACATCAAAGAGGAAACTTCACGTACACATTTTGCATGAGAATAAAAAACATCCACTCATAATTTTTAAACATAACCATGTTCCAAACACATCATAATAGAACAGAAAATCACCCCTCTTACTTTTGACATGTTACTTGTCATGCCAAGCATGACATGTATGCTAGATAGAAAGATTGAGTTCATTTTACACAGCAACCCATTTCCAAAAAAGGAAGAATTGAGTTCTTTGTACACAAAATTCACTTTGTATTCCTGAAAATAATCTTAGCTGTCAAGCATGTAAGTGTAAAATGTTTATTTTTAAACATGCATAAGAACTTAAAATCAGTGCATGGGTGTTTTATGGCCCATAACACATCAACTTGTACCTTTTTCAAGGTTTAGGCATTGTTGTGAAGAAGCCTNATGACGACGCTTGATCGTAATCACATTCTTCAGGGATTCTGAAGATCATGGTCGAATGAAAATGATGAATTAAAACTGCTACAAAACAACATCAAAGAGGAAACTTCACGTACACATTTTGCATGAGAATAAAAAACATCCACTCATAATTTTTAAACATAACCATGTTCCAAACACATCATAATAGAACAGAAAATCACCCCTCTTACTTTTGACATGTTACTTGTCATTCCAAGCATGACATGTATGCTAGATAGAAAGATTGAGTTCATTCTACACAGCAACCCATTTCCAAAAAAGGAAGAATTGAGTTCTTTGTACACAAAATTCACTTTGTATTCCTGACAATAATCTTAGCTGTCAAGCATGTAAGTGTAAAATGTTTATTTTTAAACATGCATAAGAACTTAAAATCAGTGCATGGGTGTTTTATGGCCCATAACACATCAACTTGTACCTTTTTCAAGGTTTAGGCATTGTTGTGAAGAAGCCTCACCTTCGATGTTCTTTTCATGTTAGTTCTCATAGATTTAACCACTTTCCATGAGTATCCATAGGATTATCACAAAACAAACTGATCATTTGATGATTTTTACTCTACTTGTCATTGGCGCTAGACACTTGGAGATATATTTCTTGATAATGTTGAAACCCCTTGACTTCTTGAAAACTTTTCTTCAAGAAACCTATGTTACCCTAAGAAAAACATGCATGGTTCACAAGGAGAACATGGAAAGTAAAGTATAGTTTAAAAAACTTAGACAGTTGGATGTTTTGAAACTAGGAGTAAGCGTACTTCAACGACCTGTGTAGGAAGTATCAAGCACATACATACTGTTAAAGTAGCAAACATTTATTGCTACTTGTGTTGGAGCGTCTAGCCTAGCATTACCCTTTACTTACCCTGCTAGTCGGGTTCGTCTCACCTGGTTGTCTCCTGCACTTATGCCCCTCACGCCTCTGGCTGCTGGGAGCCGGCACACGTCCTCAGACCTGCGCATTAGGCAGGTGGCACACTCGCACCAAAGGGAGGGGCCTTTCGCTCCCTCCTTGAAAAGGGAGCAAAAGGCCTCCCTCTCATCACTCGCATGGGCATAGAGATGCCCTGACTCGAGCATGTTGCGCCGCGCAACATGCTCGAGCCTGCTGATGTCACTTGCTAGGTGAGGCCGACCCGGTAGGGGTCGGTCCTCGCCCTCGCTTCACTCATTCTTTTCTAAAAACGTTCTCAAACACCTCGCCTCGATCTCCTCTCGCACTAAGTCTCCAACACCTCGCTCCCCTCTCACATTTCTCGAGAGCGGTTCTCCCCTCACAGCTCTCGAGAGCTCATTCCCCCTTACAGCCCCGAGGGACAGTTAGCCCCGCGGCTAACTCCCGACTCCGCACGCCTACCGTCTCCCGTCTTCTCCGTCCTCCCTCTCACGGCCTCTCTCTCCCCCTCCACCCGTCCTGTTCAACAAGGTTTCAAGCCAGTGACCGGACCCGTGGGCTTCACTTCTTCCGCTTTNCGAGAGCTCATTCCCCCTTACAGCCCCGAGGGACAGTTAGCCCCGCGGCTAACTCCCGACTCCGCACGCCTACCGTCTCCCGTCTTCTCCGTCCTCCCTCTCACGGCCTCTCTCTCCCCCTCCACCCATCCTGTTCAACAAGGTTTCAAGCCAGTGACCGGACCCGTGGGCTTCACTTCTTCCGCTTTCGCTTCCGCCCCTCGCCGTCGGCCGTCGGCGTNCGAGAGCTCATTCCCCCTTACAGCCCCGAGGGACAGTTAGCCCCGCGGCTAACTCCCGACTCCGCACGCCTACCGTCTCCCGTCTTCTCCGTCCTCCCTCTCACGGCCTCTCTCTCCCCCTCCACCCGTCCTGTTCAACAAGGTTTCAAGCCAGTGACCGGACCCGTGGGCTTCACTTCTTCCGCTTTTGCTTCCGCCCCTCGCCGTCGGCCGTCGGCGTTGCTGCCGCCGCCGCCTTCCTCGCCCTCAACGCTGTTGCCCGACCAAGCTACTGTCGTCGCGAGCATCGCTCGTTCTCGCGGATGCCTTCCTGCTCTCGCCTGCTTCGCCTCCTTCCCTCAGGTTTGCTTTTCCATTCTCCCGCTCCGGTTCCACTCCTTACCGCTCCACGCTCGGCCTTCGGCCCCTTGGACTCGCCCTGGCTTGGCCGTCTGCCTCTGGACCTCCGTCTTTCAGCCCCGGCCCCGTGGCTCCGCCTTTACGTGCTCTAGCTCTAGCTGTAGCTGTGGCTGCCGTTCCCGGGCTCTAGGCCCTTGGCTCCAGGCTTTTAGGCCGCCTAGACCTAGTCTAGCCTAGGAACCCTGGGCCTTTGGCCCCCCCTCTGAACTCTTAACTCTGGGCTATTGCCCCCCCCTCCCGTTGTTCTTTTCGTTCCTGTCATTTCTGCTCGGCTCTCTGAGCCCGGGGCCGTGTGCCCCCTAAACGGCCTGTTGGCCTTTGCGGC
>SZWC01013305.1:65943-80801 GCA_023375785.1 Penium margaritaceum | reverse complement strand
TTTATCTATATCTATATCTATATCTATATCTATATCTATATCTATATCTATATCTATATCTATGTCTATATCTATATCTATATCTATATCTATATCTTTATCTTTATCTATATCTATATCTATATCTTTATTTATATCTATGTCTGTATTTACATCTATATCTACATCTATATCTATATCTATATCTATATCTATATCTATATCTATATCTGTATCTATATCTTTATCTATATCTATATCTATATGTATATGTATATCTATATATATATCTATATTTATACCTATATCTATATCGATATCTATATCTATATCTATATCTATATCTACATCTCTACCTAAACTTTTGTCTTTATATACCCATATCTATGTATCTGTTTTAATGCCTTTACACGTATCTATGTCTACATCTATATGTTTACTGACTGTAATATCTATAGTTATATCTACATTTACATCAACAGAGAAACATTCATCTATATCTATGTCTATATTTACATCAATATCCTAATGTAAATCTACATGTTTATCTACTTCTATCCTTATATGTATACTTATACCTTCATTTTTTTCATGTTTTGTCATACATATACATGTATGTCTACTTAATACACTTTTTTATACAGGTTAAAAAAACTATATGTATATTTCTGTATTTATTTAAATTTGTATCTATATGCGAATCTTGATGCGTATTCATATCCATAACCATATGTTCATATAAACATCTACCCTGAATATATAAGTGTATTTCTTTAGATGTATCTATACATTTATAGAGCTATCCCTAAGATTGTTATGATTACATTCATACTTCAATTTCAATGCATATGCTTTTCTACATGTGTATGTATATGGGCATGTTAATTCAAACCTATACCTATGTGTTTTTATAGATGTTTTTTAGTTCTTTATTCATGATGGAAATGGGGCATATTCCCATTCATTCAATTATATGTGTCTATTGTTGTCTAAGTTTATTCTTTTATTCTTGCCTTCACGATATCACCATCTCTTCCAATGTCTGTGTTTAATACGCTAGTGGAAGTGGAGTCGTTCACAGTTGAAAATGGAGCTTTACTCTTTTCACAAGATTGGGTTCAGTTGGGTATTTTTTAAAAGCAGAAAGTATACTTTGTTGTGGTAAGTGTCAAAACTCAACAGTGTATATACAAATGGCAAGAGCAAGAGAATGAGGCTCGGTTGAGCCGATTGGGTTTTTGGCGGTTCGTGTGACGCGATGCGATGTTCTGATTCGTGGACTCGAGAGGTCCCTCGTTGGGTCGACGGGGGGCTTCGAGATCAAATTTGAGGTTTGCAAGGTTTGTGGAAGTCCCTCAATAGATTGTTGTTCATATGCTGGAAAGGTCGAGAATTGCCGTGAGTGGGTTACAGCAAGTTCTGGAAGTGATGGAAAAATGGTCATTAAGGCACGAGTGTTCCGGGGTATTTGGTAGAATTCCTCTCGAGTGCGAAGAAATACTGCCGCCACTAAGTTGCGAAGTGTGCCAGGAGCGACAAAGCAAAAAATAGGTCTCTCGTGGGTTTTGGGGCTCGTGTATGCCCATTGGCATAACACTTTACCCCCCTTTAACCCCGACGTCCCGGCGGGATTCCATCACATGGCCGGAGTTGACCTCGGTAGCCGTTGATAAAAGGATCGGCATCCAAAAGTTAGCTTTACGGCATCCAACTATTATGTGCTATGTCATAGTTCTTCCACTTGACCAAGCATTGTTCTTCGCCTGCCCGTCGGTGGTGATCTAGAATTTCCTTAACTTTGTACTCGTGATTGTTGTCTACTATCATGGGTGGTGGGGCAGGTGCCATGCGTCAAGGAAAATCTTTTGCCGGATCAACGTAGTGTCAAAGTTTGCTGATGTGGAAGACCGGGTGAATCTGCATGTTGTCGGGTAGTCGGAGTTTTGCGACGACTGGAGTGCGCATCTCCAAAATGTCAAAAGTTGCCAACCACTGGGGTTTGAGCTTTGGATTGCTTGATCAGCAGAGTTTGACTTTTGCGCAGCTAAGCAGGACCCTGTCATCCGTCTCAAAATCTTCGATTTTTTTATGTTTATCGGCATGCCACTTCATAGCTGCATGTGTTTGTGCAATAGTTTGACAAGTTTCTTCCCATATCGTGGAAAATTCTTGTCGATGAGTGTCGACGGCGGGGATGTTGCTTTCGGTCTGTAGATTGATCAGGGTGGTTGGCTCTGCTTTGTAAACCACCTTGAATGGTGTTTTCCCCATTGCAATAAATGCTACTGAATTATATGCAAACTGGACGACAGGCAGATTGACTGCCCAGTCAGTGGCGTGAGGTTTGCACAAGGTTTGGAGGAGTTTTTTGAGCGTTTGGTCGGTTTGTTTAGTTTTCCCATCAGTTTATGGATGGAATGCCTCTGAAAGTTGAAGTCAACTCCCATACCGCTACGTCAATTCTTGCCAGAACTAGCTGGTGAACCACGCATCTTGATCAATTGTGATTAATCGCGGGACCCCATGCATTCGGACGATTTGGTCAAGGAACAGTCGTGCTACCCCTGTGGTGGTTACATCCATAGTTGTTGGGATGAAGTGCGCCATCTTTGCGAACCTGTCAAAGACAACGAGTATAGCGTCAAAATCCTATGGTGTGATGGGCAAACCTGTCACAAAACCCATGGAGATGCCCGCCCACGGTTTTTCTGGTATTGGTAGTGGTTGTAGCTAACCAAGGGGTTTGGTGTACCGACTCTTGTACCTCTTGCATAGGTTACAAATTTTGCAGAAGTTTGCAACGTCAACTCCCATCTTGTCCCACCAATAGGCGTTGGCAAGCTGTTCCAAAGTCTTGTCGGCTCCGAAGTGATCTCCTTGGCTGGTGTCGTGGCATTACTCGAGAAGCATGCGTCGTAGCTCCATGACTTCAGGGATGACGACCTGATTATTCTTCTTTCTACGCCAATGGGAGCCTACAAAGTGGAACTTTGTAGTGTCGTAGGCCCCTTGGTCCTCGTAGCCACGTGCGAATGACTTTGCCATGTATGGGTTGGCTTGAATCTGTAGTGTGTTGACATCTTTGAGATCGGGTCGGCGACTCAGCGCATCCGCTAGATTTGTCTTCCCGGGCGGATACTCCATCTCATAGTCGAAGTTGGACTCGAGGAACCCCATCCATCGATTTTGTCTTTGGCTTAGGTTTTGCTAGGTTTTTAAGTACTAGAGGGCGTGGTGGTTTGTTTGAACCATACATTTGCGACACTCCAAATAGCAGCGCCAAGTTTTGAAGGCGTGAATAACTGCGAACACATCCTTCTCGTAGACAGCATAGTTGAGCTCTGCCCTGTGAAGCTTTTGCAACATATTCGCGACATGATATTCACTTCCGTGGTGGGTTTACAGAAGGAAGGCCCTGGTCGCTCGGCCGGAGGCATCCATGGCCATGATGTAATCAGCCGTTGGATCTGCTAATCAAAGGGTTGGTGTCAAGGTTAGAGCTTTTTGCAAAGACGTAAAAGCTTCTTCTTTTCTCTCTCTCCAACTCCACTCGCAATTTTTGCAGATGAGGTTGGAAAGAGGCGCTGAAAGTTGAGCATAATCTTTGACAAACCTCCGACAATAGTTGAAAAATCCAAGGAAAAGTTTTATGTCGCGCACTTTTGTCAGAGTTGGCCATTCCGCCACTTTGGATATCTTTTCTGTATCCATGGCTACTCGTCCACTGATGATGATGTGGCTGAGAAACTCAATTGATCTCTGAAAAAAGTCACACATTGTGACCTTCCCATAGATCTTCTTCTGCTGTAGGACCCCAAGCACCTGCTAGAGATGTCATCAATGTTCCTCCGGGGTTCGGCTGTACACGAGGATTTCATTGAGGTACACCACAAGAGAATCGTTAAGGTATGGGAAAAAACTGTTGTTCATTGCTGCCATGAATGTTGCGGGGGCATTTGTGAGTCCAAATGGAATAACCGTGAACTCAAAGCATCCGTAACGTGTTCAAAAGGCAGTTTTTGCCACATCTTCTTTGGCGATACAAATTTGGTTGTAGCCGCTTTGTCTATCGATTTTGCTGAAATTCTTGGTCCACAAAGTTGGTCAAAAAGCTCGTCCACCCAAGGTAGGGGGTAGTGGCTCTTGATCGTGATGTCGTTCAACGGCCGGTAATCCACGCACACCTGCATGTTGGAAGTTTTCTTTTGTACAAATAATACTAGTGCGGTGTACGCAGAGACAGACAGTCGGATGAACCCTTGAGTCAGCATGTCATCCAGTCATCGCTTGAACTCCGTGAGTTCGTGACCACTTATCCGGTAGGTCCCCTTGAAGGTTGGTCTGCTGTCAGGTTTGAGCTCAATTTGGTGGTGGATGTAGTGTTTGCGAGGGAGTTTTCTCAGTAGTTTGTCAGGAAAGAACCCTTCAATTTCTTTCAAAAGCAGAGCAAAATCCTATCGTACGTCTGAAAAACTCAATGCTCATGAGGCTGATGAGGCTGATGAGGCTGAAGAGTCAGCTGCGACGACTGATTTGTTGCTTGTGCTACTCAAATCGATGTGGACCAACCAGGCCAAGGCTCCTCTCCTCAGGTATCTGTTTACCACATCAAGTGAGATCGGCGTAGCTTATGGTTGCTGCTCGCTTGCACTGAGTCATGCAATTTTTGTGTTGTTTTTGACTGTCCTGTTGTCGTTTGTTGTTCTTTGACTGAATTTTGGCGGCTGCACGAGTGGCACAAAGATCTGCTGCCCGTCTCATTCAATGCAAATTGCGCAGCGGCTTCAGCCGACTTGTGGATTCTGCTGGTACAGGAAATCTCGCCCAAGAATCACCTTGTAGTCCGTCATTGGGCAGGATCTCCAAAATTTTATGTTTTGCGGGTCCCCAATGTGTAGTTTTAATGGCTGCTTTAGTCGGCAGATGCAAAGTCGTCCGTTGATGGTTTCTCCTTTGAAAGCTCCACGTTCATGCTTCAAACCCAGAATTTTCACCTGTTGATCGGATACAAAAGTGTGAGATGCACATCCATCAAGTAACGCGGGCAAAGTCTTGCAACGTTTGCAACCCCTCAGTTGCACTTTCAGCAGTATCACAGGCTGGTCCTCCTCGTATCCCTCGTCGAGTTTATGGATCGTAGGAACCCCCGCATTAGGCGGTCATAACCATTTGGGTGGGCGATCGTTCGGCACAGGTTCTTTTCGTGGGGGCAAGAGTTTCACCATCTACTCCTACCCTCTGCCATTTCCCGGCTCCTTCCCTTCTTTTTGCTTTTTTTGCTGCTTCTCCCCCCCTCTGGTTTTGTCTGGGGTAGTTTGTCGCAATGTGTCCAATATTTCCGCAGCTGTAGCAGGTCCGTTGATCTCATTTATACTCAATGGCATCGACTTCCATCGGAGTCGAGTTCTTCAAATTCTGTGACCAATGCTTGTTGGTCTGCTGTGGTTGATACCTCGGGCCCCAGCCGTGGGTTTCATTGAACTTTGAGTTAAAATCGATGGAGTCGATGTGTTTGGCAGTTACGATCATCTGTGGCAAATTGTTGGTGATGTTGTAAATCGCGAGTGCTCTTGAATATCTTGCTTGAGGCCATTGTTGTAGTGAAAACAGAGTTCATCCTCTGCAAGGTTGCTGCCGGTGATGATCTCACGGAAACATCGCGTGTATTCTTCCACGCTAGACAACTGCTTCAATCGCTGTAACCGGTAGCCATCCTCCATTTTCTCATTCAGCTTGCCGAAGTGAGGGACGAGTGCCTGGGTAAACTCGTGCCAGTTGGATGGGGGTGTTATTGATTATTTCCAGGTCGGGTGAACTTGCTCGAGAGATAGTACGTCTGGTGCCGACGATGCGGTAGCCGTTGGATCAGCACTTATGGCTGCCTGTTGCCATTGGATGGCCATGAGATCAGCCCACCAACTTAAAGCCGTGCCCCGCAAAAGCGAGGTTGCGAGGTTCATCTTCTGTTCGTCGGAATGAACCCCAGCAGTGGTGAAGTATACCTCCAAACTCTTCAGGAGGATCCTGACCATTGGTCCCTTGTGATTTGTGGGATTGAACGGCTCAGGAAGCCCTGGAAAAATTGCGGGCCCGCCGATCTGGAGTCGATTGGTGGGTACCGCTTCTCATGCTTTTAAGCCACGGATTTTGGCGGTGTACAGCTGTAGTTATTTGACAAGTGTTTTTTCAAACGCTTCCATCTGTGCCAGCCGGCCAGTCAGCTCCGCGATCTTGTCTTGTGCCATTGATCGAGTTGTGTTGGTTGGTGGTGCAGGCAGGATTGGCATGTCAGGCATGCCTGACTTTGGATTGGTTGCGCCAGTCAAAGTGCCAGCCGTCATCCGCTCATCTACCTTGATGAGGCCGGTTACCGCTGCTTGTTGCCAGGTGCGCTTGCTCCGTGCGCCGACTTCGTTGCGAGGTCTGCAAACTTCTTGTCGGCGGAGATGTGCTGGAAGATACGTGGGGGTCGTGAGCTAATGTAGAAATAAATCTTGTGCTCTGCTCGGGCCGATGCGCTCTGATACGAAGTGTTATGCTGGTGGAAGTGAAGTGGTTCACAGTTGGAAACGGAGCTTTTCTCTTTTCACAAGATTGGGGTCAGTTGGGTTCATTTTAGAAGTCAAGAGTATACTTTGTTGTTGTAAGGTTCAAAACTCGACACTGTACATACAAATGGCGAGAGCAAGAGAATGAGGCTCCGTCGAGCTGTTTGGGTTTTCGGCGGTTCGTGTGATGAGATGCCTTGTTCTGATTTGTGGACTGAAGAAGTCCCTTGTTGGGTCGACGGGGGGCTTTGAGATTGAATTTGAGGTTCGCGAGGTTTGTCAAAGTCGCTCATTAGATCGTCGTTTGCAGTCTCAAAAAGTCAGGAAAAGCTGTGAGTGGGTTCCGGCAAGTTATTGAAGTGACTGGAAAATGGTCGTCAACACGCGAGAGTTCCGGGGTATTCAGTAGAATTCCCCTTGAGCGCAGAAAAAGACTGCCGCGACTAATTCGCGAAGTGGGCCAGGAGCGACAAAGCAGAAAATAGGTCACTCCTGGGTTTTGGGACTCGTGTATGCCCATCAGCATAACAATGTATATGTTCTCTCCATGCACAGTTATGAATGTTTTTCCAATGTATACATGATAACACTTGTTCCAATGTTTTTGATTTCATCCAAATGATTGTCTTTATTGATTTACTTATGGCAATGAATCATCTTTGACTCACATGTGTGGAAAAAATACATCATGGATTTATCCAAAATTGAAGATTTGTTTCTTTTTTATGTTTACTTACCCAAATGTTTTGACTATACATAGATAAATGTTTAGGTGTACACTTGCTATTCCTTGGTGTGACTGAAACCTATTTATACTTCAACTTTTATGATAAAGGTATGTGGTGTCTCCCGATGTCTTTTGAGGTTGTGCGGTTCCTTTTCTACTTTATCACAGCTGGTCACCCATTGGTTTGGGAGAGTTTCAACCCATCCGGACCCCCGTCAGTCATAGCTGCTGGTTCTCAGGTTGAAGGACCTGTTTTTTAGAAAGATGCGGTTTAATGTTACCCAGCTCTGTTAGCTTCATTTCTTGTTAAGAAATGGTCCTTTGGCAGATGGTAAAACGAGCTACCCGAAGCACACTGACCATTTTTGGTGGAGATATGGTCCGGACGCTCAGTTTCCGCTCACAGACCAATAGCCCTCCTACATAAGGTAACTAACAATATGGTGCATTAGAATCATTGAATTACATACAATTCATCAGTCAGGTACTCCGACAAGTGTTGTCTATGTCGCACAAACATATACAATACTAAGAAATAGAATGAGGCATATCTTAGGCCTTGAGCGCTTTTGGTTGGACGTGTGTCACCATGTCATATGTGGTTGTTTAAAGAAATCCACCAAATATTGCGAGTTTTTGAGAGTATTGAGGCGTGGTTTTTTAAAAGTCCATGGGATTTCAGAAAGTAAATATGAGTTTATTGAAAATTTAGTATGTCATGTGCCATCTCCATCGAGTTTTCTTGTACTGTTCAGATGTGTCAATAAGTTAATGAAATTGAACACCATGATTCAGGGCCGGTGGTCAAAATACCCTTGACTGATCAGCATAAAAAACAAAATCAATGTGTCGTGGGCTATGAATGTAACGGAAAAAAAACACCCTTTTAGGAAGAATAGGGATTCTTGTACGTTTGGGAAGTACCCCCCCCCCCCCCCCCTTTTAGCTGCAAGATTTTGGCCCTTTCCTTGACGTATGCAGATGACACTCCCAATAGTCGTCAATTGGATGATGGATGTCTTTGGAGATATACGCGAGACTCACAGCTATTGTGCGCGATGTCGTAGCCATGCCACTTGGTGATCTCTTGACAGCGTTGGCGTCCAAGGATATCCTTGATGACATAATCCATATCTCCTTCCACATGAATGGAAGGAAGAGGGGTGACATTTCTTGAGGAAATCTCTTGCTAGGGTCTTCACAGTGCTTGAATTTGGTCACATGGAAGAATGGATGAATCACTATACTGTACAACAGTCAGAGTCAGGCGACAATAGAGGTTTTTTTGAATTTCAATCTCACATTGGCACAACCATCATGGTTTGAGTTTTGAGAACTCCCGTCCACGTAGCTTCATTTTTGCCAAGCCAAGGAGTAAGTGATTAATTTTGCTGAAGATGTCGTTGTTGCAATGTTGGTTTACTTCTCACTTCATGTATACTTTAGTCTTTATGATGGGCTGGTGTGTTTCCTCCCAAACTCTAGATAACTCTCGGTAGTAGATGTCAGGCTACAGTGCCCTACTCTGTGTTCATAATCCTACCAGTGTGGCAGGGAAATTTCAGTTTACCATTTCAAAGATTATTCTACCTGTTGTTGTGGAAGTTACCGCATTGTATGCGAGTTTGTGGGTTAGTAGTTTTACTGCATGGCCACTTCAGTGACGCTCCCATAATGTGCAGAGTAGTTGTTTAAGCATTTCATTTCTGCGCTTGGTTTGTCCATTGGTTGGAGAACTGAACTGAACTCATAGCTAGATCTCATTGTCATAACGTGCCATCAAATTGTGCTACAAATGACTGGTGAAACGGTTGTCTTTTCTGTCCATGACGGTATGTGGCATTTCATGTGGCTGCACAATCTCATTCAGGAACAGTCATGCTGTTCCTTATTGTGTGACTGTGGCCATTGGAATGAAGTATGAATGTTTGAAAGATCTAACACCACGAGAATGGTGTCATATATCTCTAGATCTATGCGTAGTATTGTGTCAAAATCCATGCACATGTCCTGATAGCATTGGAGATTGGTTGAAGCACTCCCGATGGACTTATGTTTTGGTAGTTTTTCCACTCATAGGTGTCATAACCTGGAGAAAGCTGCATTTTCACTTAAAAACCAGTACCATCAATAGTACTTTACAAGTTTCTTGAGCGCATATCTTGGGTCTTGGGTTTCTTTATCCAATGACATGTGTAACGCCGTGTCGTGAGGGCTTGGGTTCATAAAGTGTGCTGAGAATTGGAGGGGACTCACGATATGGAGGCATAGGTTTGTAAATGTCCACCTTTGTTGTGAAGTCAAGCAAATAGCATCAAATCCTTCATATGTTTTTTAAAACTTCTGTCAAACTTTCTGACAAGTTTTTGAATGTTTGAATAACTTTGAGAAAATAACACCGATTGTTTAGGTTGGTGGTCAAGATGCTTTTTTACCCCCAGAGGCAGAAGTTAGTAGAGATCCATGGTGTCACGCTCAACCAGGGAAACCACTACATGGGCAAGGATGTATATCTCTCCAAGAGTAGGGAGTGGGTGCTACTACTTGAGGAGGAGACACCCGAGGATGCAAACGAGGGTTGCATCCAAGCGGGTCCCACCAGCGGGAACCACCCGGGGGATGGCAGAGTGGTTTGTCTGGAATCAGCCATACTAGAGGATGAGTCCAAAGTTCCGGCATCAGTGGGGCCCAAAGAGGAGGCTGGGACACAGCATGCTTCTCAACAGTTTCTGAGAGAGGGAGAGCAGGCCAGTGGTGTGAGTGACACTGCAAAAGGGGAGCAGTAGCACCAATTGTAGAGAAAATAGCAGCCCCAACATCAACAACCCTGGAGAAGCTGTCGCATAATGATTACGGAAAACTGTTATGATTATGCAGAGGATATCGAGACCGCTTTGCTCAAGAAATCTTTGCACAAGAGGAGAATGAGACCGTCAAGGATGTACAACAATAGACGGAAGAAGCTCAGTGGGAGGGAGATGCAATATCTTTTCTCACCTTCCATGAAGAGAATGAGACCAAGGATGTAGTTGACAAGCTAGAGGGAAAGGAAATCATTGGCTTCAAGTGGATCTTCAAGAAGTAGCTCACCAAGGAGGGGTAGGTGGAGCAGTAAAAGGCACTATTGGGGGCCAAGGAGTAAGTCCAGCAAAGGGAAAAAAAAAGAGGTTTTGGCGCAGTGGGCTACATGTCATTGTCCATTAGATTGAAATAAATTCTCATGGGGAAAAATGATGAAGTGCTCATTTTGACCTAACAAGATTGCTCAATGGGGTGTTCGTCCATTATGGATTTATAAACAGCTGAGGATCTTAGGTTTAAAAGATACGTATTGACCATGCAATCAGTGGTTGCATGATTCAACTGCTTAACAATTGGCTTCAGGAAACCATCCATCATAATTGCATGAAGTGAAACTAGTAACATTGAGTTAGCCATTTTGTAAAGTCCGTTGTGGTTTTCTTGATAGAATCACACCAAGGATTCTAGGGAGCATGCCAGAAACTACGAGCACAGACACACATCCACATGTCGTGTGAGCCATGCGCTCTCCGATTTGGCTTGGGTGAGCACACCGGCAGAAATTTTTGCAGTGAAATTTGTAGCATGGGGTAAGTTGTGCCAGACCAGCCCAGGTGGATTTTTGATTGAAAAGCCCACCATGGGCTTCGTTGAGTGCCCGAACAGCCATGAATGCAAGCATGCACCCATTGGCCGCTTGACATGACCTATGTGCTAAAAAACTAAGCTCCCGGTAAATGTTCCAGTATGTTGTGGAAGCAGAATTTAAAGTGTCATTTCATTCGGGGTTTGTGTAAATAGTGCGATCAGCATGTTGGTCTTAAACACAGAACCTAGTTAAAAACATTTGTGATGTACAATTACTTCACCAACGTAGTTGATCCCCGCATGGTATGTACAATGAACACTATTTTCCCAGTCCCGCATTGTGAACATTGGTAGAATGGGCTCTCATTTTATGCTTGCAAGTAGAAAACATACACATTTCTGGTGTTCCAAGTGCAACCGGCACTTGTGTTTTTTGGAAATGAGAACTCTTGTTACAAAGACAGCTGGTACACAATTTGTTTTTAGAAGACCCTAAAAATACATGTCAGTTGCATGTGTTGTCATCGTAAAAGCCATATCTTGTTTTTTCATGACATACCTCAATTATGGAGGTTGCTTCAGCACTTTTGGTGCTACTATATGCCTACATTTGGCAAATTGTATGGCCAATTCGGTCACTCTCTCGTCATTGAACCCAAAACATTTCCGTAGCTTCAATAGATTTTGAAAAGTGTACAATGGAAAAATCCTTAAGTAAACATGTTTGGAAGAAGACAGATTTTGGCACGGCAAGTGCATTTTTATCATTCGAGACTTGGAGTCTTCCAAGCGTCACATTGTGGTTTCTTGCTTAAAATCACGATCTCCCTGTTTTTCCACAAGAAGGAAAGTTCTTGTGGATATTGATTGAGAACTCCTCAGAATAATGTAAAACCTGGCCTCGGCTCCATATCGCTTGTTATGGTGGTCAGAACCGGGCCCAAACAAAGACTCTATCTCCATTTCTTTGGGCTAGCCTTTAGGTCTCGGGAAAAAATCACGTCTAATCACAATACTTGAACCCTCCTCCTCTCAGCCACTGAAAAGACCAACCACTTGCACATGCCAAATTACTACAGTAATGAGTTTTTTAGTTCTTGATGCTTCTGGGGGTTGATATCCTTAGACAGATGTGGAAGGAGGGAGGAAACTTCCATCTCTCCTCTCTGTCTCCTACTGGCAATCTGACGCTGGGAGGCAGCTCCTGTCCATGCCTCTATGGCGTAGACAACCTTGTGGGATGTGGTTGGGGGGGAGGGGAGGGGAATCTCCCCTCACCTCCCACCTGGGACCTTCAGCGTGATGGGCGGGGGGGGGGGAGATGCTCCCCTCACTGCCCCTTGGCTATGTAGGCGCCTTGGACAGGGGGATAGGGGGAGATAGAGAGACTCTCCCCTCACCCCCGGCCCCCTCCCTGGTACTGCTGGTTCCATGGAAAGGGGGAGGGGGGGGGGGGGGGGAAGAGGGACCATGTCCCTCTCCTCTCCTTTGGCACCATTGGTTTCTTAAGGGAGGGGAGGGCAAGAGGGAGTTTGTCCCTCTCTTCCCCTTTGGCGCTTTTGCCACCATGGGAGAGTGGGGGGGATGAGGAATCTCGTCCCTCTCCTTCCCTTGGACGCCATTGGCAATGTGAAAGGGGGGGGGAGGGACTCTTGTCCATCCCCTCCCCTTTGGAGCCAGCAGTACTATGGGAGGGGGGGAGAGGGACTCCTGTCCCTCCCCTCCCCAATGGCATTGTTGGCATTGTGGAAGGGGGAATGAAAGGGAATCCCATCCCTCTTCTCCTCGTGGGTGCCATCAGCGCAATGGGGGAGGAGGGGGGGGGGGCGTCCATCCTTCTCTTCTCCTTCAATAGTGTTGGCAATGATTGGGTAGGGAGGGGGGAAGGGAGAGGGACTCCCGTCACTCTCCTCATCTTCTATGCTGTTGGCACTTTGGGATGGGGGGAGGGACAGGGATTCCTTCCTTTTCCTTCCTTTTCCTTGCCATGAGTGATATGGATGAGGGTTGGGAGAAGATCCTCCCCTCAACTAACCCTTGAAGAAGGGGAGTAGAGACCTCTCCTCTCCTCGCCCTTGGGCGACAGCACCTCAGTCGGCCTGTTTGGCCCGCGGGTACTTGATCCCTTACCTGGCCTGTTGGGCCTACGAGGACCGTTTTTCTGCAAATCCCATTTTTTCTCTCTGGCTCACTGATCTTTTAGCAAGGTCTTTGATGCTTATGGCCTATCAGCCGGTTGGCCGGCGTTCAGTCTCCAGGATGTTGACCCCTGCTAGTTTTCCTCTCGTTTGAGAGCGGCTGTCCATCGGGCGGCATTTTGTCAAAAACGTCAATTCTTCTCTCATTGTAGTTGCCCAATTTGTGCAAAGAAAATGATTTGAGGTGGAGCGCATGGATGGATGGTGTTTAAAAAATCAGAAATGGTGCAAAATTATGGCTTTGATGCCATGGGAATAGATTTGGTCCCTTTTTCAACTCATGGATGGTAATGGATTTGGTCCCATTTTCAACTAACTTTCAAAATGTAAAGAAGCCCTCACATCGTAAGTCAAAGTAGGGGGAGCAAATGGTTGTCTTAGACCTTTTTGACTGAGATGCACCCTCCCATGAAAAGAAGAGATTTTCATGCGGAATGGAAGTAATCTTATGCCTAGTTGTTCTACTTGGCGCTGCCATGCTAGAAAATGACCCTAGCACCAAGCTAAGAGTGGAGGACGACTGATGCGATGGATTTTCCATCGCAGCACACCTGTCCCCTCAAATCCAGGAGACAAGAATTTTTCCATCTCAATCAAACTAGACTCCAGCACAAAGATATCTTCTTGGTGCTGACTCCTTGGCACATCAGTCCCGAGTTCCCAAAACAAGGGGAACATATGTGAATGCCATTTCCAATCCCAAAAAATCACCAAGGGATCTGAGGAATATGCTGGCAGCGAGGTGGAGGCATGCACCCAGTGGTAGCTTGATGCACCTGCTCAACAATTCAGCCCGGGCAAACTGGCCATTGGAATTCTGTGCTAGAAAATGTTTTCCGTAGAGTAAGATGTGGCAAACCGTGGGTGTGGTTTTCTTGGTGACAACTTCATTTGGGTCTCCAAAGGAGTGCGTAAATAGCCCTGAGCATGCACACTCACCTAATGGTCGCGTGACCCGCCCGTTCAACAATATGGCTCAGGAAAAACATCCATTAGAACCATTTGAGATAAACATATTACTACAGAGTTAGCTATGCTCTAGCACCTGGTTTGATTTTCACAATGAGAAACCCATTGGGGACTTTGAAGGGTGTGGTAGCCATCCAGAGCACATGCACGCACTTAAAGGTTGCATGACCCACCCACTCAACAATTCGGCTCAGGAAAACCAACCGTTGGAACTCTGTGCCGTATAATCTGTAGCATAGAGTTATCCATGTCATATCACCTGGTGTGGTTTTTGCGATGAAATAACCACCAGGGGCTCCAAGGAGTGCACCGGAAGTTGTGAGCGCAGGCATGCACCCAGTGGTTGCATTACCCACCCGCTCAACAAATCAGCTCGGGAAAACTATCCATCAAAACATTGTGCCATGAAGTTTGTATCATAGAGTTAGCCATACCAAATCACCCAGTGTGTTTTTCTTGATGAGGGAGAAATGGGGCTCCGAGTGCACTGGAAGCCGCAAGCACAGACACATACCCATGGTTACGCGACCCACCTTCTGAACAGTTTTTCTTGGGAGTTCTGGCCAAAGTAATTCCATGCCATTTTCTTTTTAAATATCAGTCAGCTGTGTTGAACCACCTGTTGTGGTTTTCTTGATGAAAAACTCACCAGGGGCTGCAAGGAGAGCATTCATAACACTGAGCGCATGCACACACCGACGGTCGCGCGACCCAACCGCTCAACAGTTTAGTTCAGGCAACCCAACTACCAGAATCTTGTGCCGTAACATTCATAGTACAAAAATGGCCAAGATGTCCCCCCCCCCCCCCCCCCCCCCCCCCCCCCCT
>SZWC01013305.1:33533-61826 GCA_023375785.1 Penium margaritaceum | reverse complement strand
CCACAATTGGTCCCATGACCCACCCACATAACAACTTGTTTCAGGCAAACAGTCCATCAGAATTCCCTGCTGTAACATTCACTATGTACATTCAGTTGGTTTTACCGCCCAGTATTGTGGTTTCTTGATGAAAACTCCATGTAGGACCGTGAGGAGTGCATCGGCATCAGTGAGAGCAGATACACATTCATTTGTTGCTTGACCCATCCGCTCAACAATTCGACTAGAAAAAACTGGCCAGATCCATGGTATGATTTTTTTTGGTGAAGAGATATCTGTGATGTATCATTCCATGCGCGCTTCATGATCAAGAACCCACCAGAAGCTTCCTATCCCATTGTGGGCCACAAAGAAAACTGCGGCCGTCGCGGTGTTTGAACTCGTGACTCATGAACTCCGGTGCTTCTTCCAACTAGGCCACAAAGGTGTGTGTCATATGATGATCTCCAGGGTACATACCTATTATGGGTAGTGCATTCCTGGTCTATCTCAGAGCAGACCAAAGGGGACGTACTCCATAGAGCAGTGAATGCCTTGTCTGTCCATACAGGCAGCCATCTAGCCAGTGGACAAGGTGCATATCATTCAAGAATCTCTCCCTTGTACCTCTGTCCATCTGTCATTCACTGGGTTCCATCAATGCCTTATGGCTCGCCCTTCCTCTGCTGCACTCCTCATGCCAAAACCACGAATGCCTGCATAGTGCAATTAGCTCTCTAGTGGCTTGGTCATGCAATCGGCAAGCATGCTCTTGGTTCCGAAGTGCTGCAAGTCCATCAGGTTCCTCATGACCAGGTCACAGGAGTAGTGGTAACGTATGTCGATGTGCTTTGTTTTCCGGGAAATGATCTCATCTTCAGCCATCGAGATGGCGCTCATGTTGTCCACATGTTCAACCGTGGCGTCCTTCTGTGGTACTGTCATTTTGCCAAGCTACCTGCGTAGCCACTGAGTCTCCTTGCACAACTCACACAGAGCAACGTA
Source organism: Penium margaritaceum (assembly GCA_023375785.1). NCBI lineage: Eukaryota > Viridiplantae > Streptophyta > Zygnematophyceae > Desmidiales > Peniaceae > Penium > Penium margaritaceum. The sequence goes on along the minus strand of SZWC01013305.1, from coordinate 60,842 downwards.
CTCTGCCTCAGTTGTGGACACGGAAACACAATCATGCTTCTTGCTAGCCCATGAGATGGAAATGTCATTCAAGATGCACACGTATCAAGAGGTGGATTTGCGGTCGTCAAGATTTCCTCCCAAGTTGGCGTCGGTGAAACACTTCAGGCGTAGGGGGTCCATACCTTCTTGGCCTCCAAGGATGAGGCCCATGTGACACTTCTTCTGAAGGTAGCACGAGATACGCCTGACTTTCTGCCAATATTGTGGCCCTTGGGTGGGCCGCAAACCTGGTCACTTGTTCCACAGCGTAGCAGATGTCGGGACTGTCAGAACATTGCTGGAAAATCTCCAGGTGACCTGCGGATATCTTATCTATCCCCAGTCTACACCCAGGTCACACAGCTCCATCGAGAGCGACAAGGGCCAGCCAGTCCTGTTCAGGCCACACTCGGAGCAAGCTAAACGGCTTCAACCGGAGTAACTGGCAGAAGCACGGCAATGCCACTCAACCGGAATGCCACGTTGGCTCGGCAAGGAGGCAAGATCCATTAGGCCCTCCCACAGATCAATCCCAATGATACCGGCACGTGCCCCATTCCTCACTACCCGACAAGCCAACGGCATCAAGCCTCAACCAAAGCACCATCACCAGAGTGCACCACTGTGCAGAATGACAATGTCGTTCCGCACCTAGCAGTAGCAGCGGCAAGGTGTTTGCGACTGCATCTAAGCTATCGCCCACCTTAGCAAGTGGTGCACCTAGGCCTAGGACCAGCTCTAGGAGTAGGTAGTGCTTACTACTTAACCATGTAACCTTGCATGCTTCTCTAAACCAGTTTCATCGGTTCCTTTGGATGTTCCTTCTCTTGGCCTAGGCTCTTCCCTGCCCCCCTTGTGGCTCGGCCCTTCAGTCAGCCTCCATTTGTCTTCTTGTTCTATCCTCCTGCTAGCATTCCTTTTTTCCATCCTTGTTCACAATTCTTCATCTTCAGTGCCCGCCAGCTCTGGCTGCACCCTCGACCATCTCTTCTCCCCAGCACCCGTGCATCTCAGCATTGCGTCCACTACTCTGCGTACACAAAAGCAATCAGCAAAACTCCCGTGAGCCGTGTCGGTTCCCCGCACGCTCACTGCGTCCATCTCATCAGCCTGCAAGATTCAGCGCCCATGCCTCACGGCATTGTGCCCACTTGCTCAGGTCACGTCATCGCTTACATCACCTCGGCGCTGCGGCTTTCAGCCCATGCCTCGGTACTCTGGACCAGACGTATCTCTTACTATTCAGGCCACTCACCATCTTGGCCACATCCACATCTGCTGATGCAGCTCCTCAGGCTTTCCGCTAAACTCCTCCTGCTGTTGTACATCTCTCCTTGTTTCTTGTGATCTCTTGCACTCTACCTACAACTCACATTCACTCAAGGAACTCTTTGCAGTTATCTGACAGGGATGATTCCCCACCATGGCGTACATGATGCTACCCATGACGGACTGGTAGGGGATGTCTTGCATCTCCATTTGTTTTGCTTTGTTGCTTAGCAACATGGAGGCCTTCAGCTTCGTATCGGTCGTCATTGGGGTGTCGACATATTTTCAATCTTCCATGTGATAGCGCTTGAGTACCTCACCACTGTATTTGGTTTGGTTGATTTCAATAGTGCCTTCTGCTTGGTTGCGGTGGATGGCAATCCCGAGATAGTACGCGAGAGGACCCATGTCCTTCATCTTGAACCTTTTGCTGAGGTCAGACTTCAGCTCATCCAGGAGCTCGACCAAAGACGACCAGATGACCAGATCATCCACATACAGTGCAACCAACATCAGCCCTCTCCCGTCATTGTGCACGTACATGCTCGGGTCATTCTGGCAATGCCCAAAAGAGAGAATGGTCATGAAACTGTCCATCTCTGTGTACCTTATCCTTGGGGCCTGTTTCAACCCATAGAGCACTTTCACCAACTTGCACACCTCACCCTTGGGAGCTTTGACTCCTTTGGGCACATCCACCAGCACTTCCTTGTCAAGCTTCACATAAAGGAAAGCTGTCGTGACGTCCATCTTGTGTATCTCCAGGTTCTTTATGGCTGCAATGGGAAGGAGAGAGCGGATGGAGGCAAAGACCACAATGGGTGCAAAGATCTTGTCGTACTCGGAGCCCGGGCAGTGAGAAAACCCCTAAGCCACTATCCTTGCCTTGAAAATGTTTATTCTTCTTTCTTGCTTCTTCTTCACTCGAAGGACCCATGTGGATCCCACTACATGGGCCCTATCGAGTCTATCCACTACCACCCATGTGCTGTTCTTGTTGATGGACGCGAGCTCAGTGTCCACTGCCTGAATCCACTTGGCGGCATCCAGGCCATTCATCACTTCCACCACTATGGATGACTCTTCTTGATCCATGAATGACCAGCTAAGGCTGGTCCAATTGTCCTCATATTGCAAAGGTGCTTTTTTTGATCGCAAACTAGACCGGGGTGCTGGTGCGACTTCTTGCTTTGTTGCTAGTGCTACCACAGGTGGTGGTGTGTCGTCGTCACGGTCAGAAGAGTCATCGGAATCCAAGTTAGACACAGAAGCCCCGGACGCCTCGGTATCTGCATCCATGTCAGATTCCACATCATCTTGTGCACCTGCTCTCTCATTCCCACCACTTTCTGGCAATGCGAGCCAGTTTTCTGGTGTCTGGTCTCAAGCAACACTATCCACCCTCCCGCCTTGGGAGCAAGGATCGGGTCCAATAGCTCTCCCTTTCCAAAGGTGTGCTCATCGAACTCAATGTTGTGGCTCCTCACAAGCTTGCCTGCTCCATGGTCCCAAAGACGATAGGCTTTGTGTGACGTGATGTACCCAAGCATGAGGCACTTCTTGGAACGTGCGTCCAGCTTTCCTCCACCTTCTCTTGACTGGATCTTCACCCATGAAGTTCACTTGAACACCTTCAAATGAGAGGCGTTGGGTTTCTTTCCCGACCATGCTTCCTATGGGGTCTTTAGCTGCTTTTCCTGCTCCTTTCCATGCTTGTGTAAGGCGGTTGCTGGTGTGAGGTTCAAGAGGTAGCAGGCCGTTGTTGCTACTTTAGCCCAAAAGCAAGGTTGGAGCTTGGCGTCGAAGAGCATGCTTCGCACCATGCGGAGTAGGGTCTGGTTCATCCTCTTGGCCATGCCATTGCTTTGGGGGTTGTAAGGGGTGATTTTCTTGTGACGGAGGCCATGATGCTTGAGCCAAGGTTGCATGCCTTTTACTCACCTTGGTTGTCACGTTGGAGCATCTTCACCTTCTTGGAAGTTAGCTGCTCTACTATGGCGACAAACTCGGGGAGCTTCTCCTTGACCTCTCCCTTGGTTTTGAGGAAATAGATCCACAACTTGCGGTTTTGGTCGTCGATGAAGGTTAGGAAGTAATTGCTTCCTCCATTAGAAATCATGCGCAAGGGTCCGCACATGTGACCGTGGATCAGGTCCAAGATATTCTCTGCTTGTTGACCTCTTTTCTCAAACGGCTTCTTCTTTGCCTTCCCTTAGAGATATGGCTCACACAATGTACACCCTTCTCCATGCTTCATGGTGCACCCTTCCATTCTGCAAACCACCTCTTGCTCCCGTATCTTATGCAGCGTGCTATTGGCCACGTGGCCAAATTGCTGGTGCCATAACTCAGCGTCAGCATCCTTGGTTCATGTGGCGGCTGTAGAGGTCTCCGGTAGTGCATCTTTTGGCTTTGGTGCCACTTTCTCGGTGGCACATGCTAGTCCCTCATCCGACAGCTTGACGACTTTGGTTTGAAGCACGTAGAGGCCGTCAAATCTTGGAACTTGAAGCATGAGGTCACCTTTGGTGTACACAATCTTGATGTCTTTGTTTTTGAGGGCCACAGCTTCCTTGTTGGTGAATACCACGGTCATGTTGTTGTCGGTGACTTGTGAGACAGACAACATGTTTGCTGCAAAACGGGGCATGTACACCACCTTTTGCAAACTGACCTCCTTCTTGGCACCGTTCATGTTGAACGTTATCATCTTGTCCCCTTTACCAATGGCTTGGACAATACCGCCGTTTGCACACTTGATGCGCATGTCAGAAAGATCCGCCCATCTCTTTTGAGGGGTGGTTGTTGGTTTCCGAGTCAAGGGAAAATGCCCCTGGCCTAAGGAGCGTTGCCCCCTTCATGGAAAACCCTTCAACCATCATGTTGGTGACCTCCTTCTTCTCCTTCCCACCCTTGTTCCTGCCTTCTTTCTTAGAAATATGACAATCCCTAGCCTAGTGCTCAGCCTTGCCACAGTTGTGACAGTTTTCGGGCTTCTTGGAAATCTTCCCACCACCATTGCCTTTTCCTCCACCTCCACTGCTTCCGTTATTGCTTTGACCGGAGCAGGATCTTGCACCTTGTCCACCAAAGAAAGAGGTATAGGCTGAAATATTTTCCTCATTGCCACTGCGTTGCATGGACTCATTGCGAACATGTTCGGTGACAGCCTCATACGTCAGATCTGCTTCCTTCCAACCGCCAAACATGGTGATCAAAGACCCCCAGCTTTCCGGTAGCGCCATCAGAAGAATCATGGTATGCATGTTGGAGTAGATTTTCCATTCCATTTGTTGGAACTCAGCACGTTGTCGAATGAGTGCACAAATGCGGGTATTGATTCTCCTTTTGCTCACCCTCATTGACATCAACCTTTCTAATATCAAGAGCTGGTTTGCAAGGGCATTCAGTTGATGCAATTGTGAGAGTTTTCTATAGGCCTCGGCGGCCGACGTGCATCCTGTGATGTGGGAGTGCTGAGTCACAGTAAAGGACGTCACAAGCATGGCAAGAGCCATGTTGTTCTTTGTTGTCCATGCTGCAAGTTCAACTGCATGCGTAGTCACTATTGCATTGGCGGGCGCTGACTTGGTTCCTCTTAGGATGTCGAGGTAGCCATGCACGTTCATGAAAATCTCAAACTGCCATCTCCACAAGGGAAAACCTGTCCCTATGAATTTGGACATACCCACCTCAAGGCGGGCTTGAGGCGGATCCACCATTTTTGGTGGTTGCTTATGTTCTCTGCTTCTTTATTACTTTGCTTTGTTGAGACCAATGAGGGTGGTGAGGTTGCTGACTGTAACCACTGTCAAAGGTGCAGTTGGTTCCGTTGTGTACCCCCCCGCTGATGATCGCCTTATGCGACGGTGCCGTCGTGAGAAAACAGAATCGGGGTTGTAACACTATCTAATGGGGTACAGCTTAATCCCGTTGGCGCTCTAGGGTCTTGTTTAACATGGACAGGGCTATTCCTTGTCCTCTAGTCTGCCACATGCGCGCACCCTACTTGAAGAACCCGATGGAGCTCATGGAACAGATTAGAGCCGTTTGATCTTCGTGTCCCTGTTGTACCTGTGCAATCTACAAGACCATGCACGAGTCGATCTTGGAAGCGTGCCTTTGAACCAAAATTGTGGGCCCATAACCCTTTGTCAATGCGCCGGATAGCAACGGTCTAGAAAACGGGTCCTGGCATGGGAGGCCGCCAACAGCTCTTGGTACTGCAACCAAGATAACATATCACTCTCCAACGAGGAATCAACACTTGAGGTTCATTCTGTTTGCAACCTTAAGAAGTCCGCATGAAGGTCTTTAGTTTCTACCCTTGATTGGAGACTTTGTGAGGAGCCGTGAAGGCAAGAACTATGAATGGATGCAAGCACGGTACATGCTTTTACACTTGCAAAGCTTTACTAATGCTTCTGCTCACAATGGCTCCTCAGGAGCCAATCTCAACGTACAGTCCTACTTGGCGTGTCCTAAGACCGCCAAGTGTCATCCTAAAGACAGGTTCTAGTAAGCTTCCTAGAAGCTTCCTATCCCATTTTGGGCCACAAAGAAAACTGCAGCTGATGTGGGGTTTGAACCTGCGATCCATGAGCTCCGGTGCTTGTTCCGACGGCCACAAACGTGTGTTTCCTATGATGATCTCCAGGAGACATGCCCATTACGGGCAGTGCACTCCTGGCCTATCTCAGAACAAACCAAAGGGCTCCATAGAGTAGTGCATGCCTTGTCTGTCCGTGCAGCCGTGTCAGGCTGCTCTTTGTGAGCTTGATCACCTCTCTAAGGGCTGCCCCAGGTTTTTTGTACTTGTGTCAAACCTATAGCAAGGCTTTGCATCACCCTTGACGCATTCCTTGCACCTTTTTGTACGAGAGAGTACTTTGTACATTGAGTATTGCACTACCATGGCAACATCTACTTTTGTGGTGGTCGGCGTCAACATTGACAAGTTCAAAGGAACCAACTTCTTCAACAAGAGCAGCAACATGAAGATGGTGCTAATGGATAAGGGCCTCTGGAGCCATGTGAATGAGGAAGAAACCAGCTCATACCTCTCTCACACCTGGTGAGGCATGCACCTACAACAAGAAGCGTGAACACACCCTCACCACCATCTACCTCTACCTCCCCAAACAGTAGCAACTCCTTGTCTGTGGCATCCTCATGCCAAAGGAGGTTTGGAAAAAGCTTTAATCCATTGATGTTTCCATGTCAATCCTCATGAAAATGCAGCTGCATTGTCCTTTTTGCTCTTTAAAGATGGATGAGTCTGGATCCATGATTGAACACAACAACATGATGAAGTCTCTCTCTGACCAGCTAGCTGCAATTGAGGGTCCTGCTAATGAATGTGTGCTCATCCAAACCATCCTCTCTGGCTTTCATAGCACCTCCACATGTCTGATTATTCCCATGGATCAGTGTGGCGACAACCTCTCCCACAGAATTCTGGAGGAGAGCCTGCTGTTTACGGAGGAGAAGTGCAAATGACATGAGGGCGGAAGCAAACTGGGCACTGCTCTCATCAACAACTCTGGTCATGGGGATGGAGCTGCACCAACCAGGGGTAATGGTGGTGGAGTGAAGCAGAAAGATAACTGTGAGGACTGGAAGAACCTGGGCCATTGGGAGCGCGAATGCAAGAAGAAGAAGGCGGATGTCACCACTGGAGTGGGAGCGTGAAAGCAGTCTGTTGCTTTTGCAAACAGAAAAATTTGGGAGAGTCGATTTGTGAGCAAAAACTGGATCATGCATGTGTGTGACAACACCACCTTACTTTAGATCATATGTTTCGGAGCCACGCGGCACTTGCCATTTCGTTGGGAGTGGCTCATTGTGTGCACAGCCGTAGAACCCTGCCGGGTGTACATGGAGGAAAATCATGTGCAAATGGCGGTTGGAGAGGGTCAGATTGTGTTTTATGCTTTTGCTGATGGACAGCACGTGGAACATCCCGTATAAGGGATACTTCATGTTCTATGATCGGCAGCTAACCTCCTCTCTATGTCCTCAATTATCTCTCAGTGTATGTAGGTCTGCTTTTAGAATGGTGGCTAGACCATTTTGATGTAAAATGGGACAATCCTCAGGGAGGTGATCAGAATCACCAAAAGCTGCCTAGGCAGGACCAACTGTTTGTGACAGAGAGTTCCAGGTTGCACGGACAGAAATCACGGAAGCGAGTATAGATTTGCAGTGAATGCAAATTTCTGAATGGACTCTTGATTGATGAATACAATGATCACACCTTCCTAACAAGCCCTTACATGCCTCATTTCACTGATGGAACACTGAGATACACTCCGTCAAAGTTTATCCTCTAGCACACTCTCAAAGCCTGGCGGGATGAGCTGCAGTCACCTTGTCAAACATAAGAATTATGTCTCACACGACCTGCACAGCCAATAATCATAGACTGCTCCTTCCTAGAAATCTCTTGGAGGTTGTCTAGCTGGCTCTCCTCCTTGAAGGCTTCTCTCAGCCATCCTGGTCAATAAGTCTGTCGCCTTTTGAGCTGAAAGTGCTCAGGTCAGCACTTGAACCTGACCCATGATCTCCAAACTTAAGAATCCATATCCCACTCAAACAGACTCCGAATTGAATTCCGTAAAGTGCGTTGCAACGTGTAAAACATTCTCTATGTAATTGTCATGCCAGATGATTTTTTATCAAGCAATCTGTTTTTGTCACCTTTCTGGCACCCTCATATCCATCATTCTCCCACTTTACAAGAATAACAACCACACAAGTCCGCACTGTCCCGTCAGCTGCTGAAAGCGGTGCACTGCCAGTGGCTTGGTCAGTAAGTGTACCAACATCATGCTTGTAGGGAAGAACTTGATCTGCACCACTTGCTTTACCACGAGCTCGTGGATGAAGTGGTAGCGCAGGTTGATGTGCTTGGTGTGGGTGTGAAACTCTACATTCTTGGTCAGAGCATTGGCGCTCATGTTGTCACAGTAGATGATGGTCGCTGTGGTCTGCAGCTGCTCAAGGCTTGCCATAAGCTCACCTAGCCACACGACTTCCTTTTCTTCTTAACCCAGGGCAATGAACTTTGCTTTGGTGGAGGAGATGGCAGCCCACTCTTGTTTCTTGCTCTGCCAACTCATTCCACCTCCCCCAACCACAAACACAAGCCCACAGGTTGACCTCCTTGTGTCCAGATCACCTCCGTAATTTGCGTTGCTGTAACCGATGACGATGGGTTGTTGTTGCCATTGAAGGTTTAGCAAAGGCTGCTGCTGCTGCCCAGGTAGCGCAGCACGCTCTTGACCGCCTCCCAATGCGGCACGCTTGGATATTCGCAAAAATTGCTGAGCACTCGTACTTCTTGGCTGATGTCAACGTGCATGCCAACTGCTGTGTATATGAGGCTCCCAACTGCTGCTTGGTATGGCACTGCTTCCCTGCGACTGCTCTCTTGCATGCCGTGGGGAGTTTGCATCATGCTCAACTTCACTCTCACTTCCAGTGATGTTGCGGCCTTGCGCGCTCCAACCATGTTGAAGCGGTTTATGATGTTGCTCACGTACATTCCCTACAACAACTCCAAAGTCTACTGCTGCTGGTTGCGCTTGAACTGAAAGCCAAGGTAGTAGCTAAGCTCTCCCATGTCTTTCATGTCAAACCTGGCAGCAAGGGACTGCTTCAAATCATCCAAAAGAGACTTGGAGTCAGATGCAAGGAGCACATCATCAACGTAGAGCAAGATAACAACCTGGTTTGCCTCTTGCGTATACCCATAGACTGTATGGCCAGCTCCACTACGCACAAAGCCAAGGCCAGCCGGCTGCTCATCCATCTTGTGGTACCATGCTCATGGTGCTTGCTTCAAACCGTAGAGAGCCTTCACAAGCTTGCATGCCAAGTCATCCTTTCCCTCCACCACATACCCCTCTGGCTACTCCATGTACACATCATCCTCGGGATCACCATTCAGAAACACAAAAGTCACATCCACTTGGTGCACCTCCCAGTCCATAGTAGCAGCGAGAGTGAGGATTGCTCGGATGGATGGGAACTTTGCGACTGGTGCAAATGTCACATTGTAATCCACACCCTCAGAGTGCACATACCCCTTTGCAACCAGCCGTGCTTTGAACCTGAGCACCTTACCATCTGCACAATGCTTGCACCTACAGATCCACCGGCACACGATCACCCTGGTGCCACGTGGAGCTTCCTCGAGGGTCCAGGTGCCATTCTTCATGAGCACACCATACTCCTCATCTGCCGCCTTGCCACTGCGTATGGCTTCAATGAAGGTGGTTGGGTCATTGGTGACGATGAGAAAGAGGAACTCAAGGTCAGAGGACTCCGTTGGTGGTGGAGTGGTGCACAGGTTCAGCCGCTCACCTTGCTGCTTCTGTTTCTTTGCAAGCCTCTCAAACCACCGTAACTGCTCCCCACTGTCCTTCACACCTCTGTTAATGCATGCAGACCATCCTGGCAGCTGTTGTATGTTGTTTTTATGCTCCTCCTCATCAGATCCGGTTGATGACTCCTTCTTCTCAGCTCCCTCCACCTCCTTGTTGTTGTCACTAGCACCGCCATCTTCCGTACCGCTCTCTTCTGCTACCAGTTCTTCTCCCACTTCAAGAAAACGTTCAGGAGCAAATGAAGCTGCTGACATAGGGCTCCAAATCCAGCCCTCCACATCCTCTTGAAAGACCACGTCATGGCTGCAGATGATATTGCGTGTATCAAGGTTGTAGAGGCGGTATCCCATGGTTTTGTAGCCAAGGAAGGCAGGCTTCACCAACTTTGCTTCCACCTTGTAACAGCTGCCGGCAGGCACGTGCACAAATGCGCCACACTGGAAGACTTTTAGGTGTGTCACCATTGGCTTGCATCCCGTCCACATCTCCGTCGGTGTCATCAACGGCACGGTGTGTCTGGGACTCCGGTTCTTCAGGTACACAGCAGTGTTGACCGCTTCCGCCCAAAAGGTTGGCGGGAGCTCCGTGTCTTGGAACATGATGCAAATATGCTCCATGAGCGTGTGGATTGCGCGTTCAGCCACACCATTCAGCTGCAGTGTTTCAGGTGGGATGACCCTGTGCCTGATCCAGTGATGCTTGAGAAAGGTGCATAAGTTATTGGAGAGGTACTGTCCACCACTCTCGGTGCAAAGCACCTTCAACCGCCTCCCACTCTCAGTCTGTGCACCAGATATCCGCACCTTGACAGCATCAAAGCACTCATCCTTTCCAGCCACAAAGAATACCCATGTCTGCCTTGACTTGTCATCAATGAACATGTCCAGATGGAGGTAACATAACTTCAAAAGAGCCAGAAGATGCAACTGGTTGAAATTGTTCTTCAACACCAGCAGCATAAAGAGGGGTAACTGGCACATTCATGTTGCTTCTCTGACCATGTCGGATGAAAAGGTTGTTGTTCATTGTCCAAGTTGGAAGATACCGTTCCTTGCTCATTTTCTTGTGCTGATGTGGTAGCTGACGGAGAAAAATACCCCCAAGACATGTTTACTCCTGTCAAAGTCAAGTCACTGCCATCAGGTATATATTCTGGGTTTTAAAAAGGAAATAGGAATATCACCGTCATTGTTAAAGTCGATTGTGCCACTATACAATTGAAAAATGTATGAGAACATAGAAGAACAGATATAAAGAAAAGAAAAAACCATGCAAGACAGACAGGGTACTTACGTGCATGCAGGATATGCTCCGCATGCAGATCACATAGGGTAGCCTAACAAGGGGTGCAAGCCGGCAGGATGGACATGGAGTGCAGACAAGCTCGGCAGACTGGTCGAGGTATGCAGGGCAGGGAATTGATAGGTTTATGCACGTAAATGCACTTGTATAGATGTGCATGTATAAAAGTGTATGTATGTACATGTTGAGCCTCATCAAGCCTCTTCAAGATTCATTGAGCCTCATCAAACCTTGTTGATACTTGTGTAGAATTGTCCAGCCTTTTAAAACTTCATGTAGCCTCTTCCAGCCTTGTCAAGCCTTGTTCAGTCTTACCAAGATTTTCTGAGGCTCTTTGAGCCTTGTCAAGCCCTGTCAAGCCTTGTTGTGCCTCATCGAGCCTTGTTGAGGCTCATTGAGGTTATTGCAGTCTGGTGAAACCTCATCAAGACTCATCGTGGTGTTTGGAGCCTTGTTAACCTCATCAAGCCTTGTCAAGCCTCTTCAAGACTCCTCAAGCCTTGTAGAACCTCATTGGGGCCCATCAAGCCTCTTGAATCTTGTTGAACCTCGTAAAACCTCTTCAAGTATCTCAAAGCACCATCAAGCCTTGTCAAGCACATTGAGCACTGTTAACATTTTTTATCCTCTTTGAGCCTTGCCAAGCTTCGTGGATGCTCATGCAAGCAGATCAAACTTTTTCAAGCCTAGTGTAGCCTGGTTGATCCTGCTCTAGCCTCTTCAAGTCTCTTTGAGCCTTTTCAAGCCTTGTCAAGCTTCATCCAACATCCTCAAGTGCCATGGAACCTTGCATGTACATGCGTATACATATACATTCATACATGTACATTTTTTCGTGCACATGTCCATGTTCACACCCACGTTTGCATGTATGAATGCACATGAACATGTCAATTTGTACACTCAAACATAAACATACATGTACACATGTTTGTGCATGTACACATACATGTACATGTGCATGTATCTAGTCTGGATGCCTCTAGTCGAGCCACATCAAGCCTCACTGAGCCTCCCTGAACCTCAATGAGCCTTCTTGAGTCTTGTCAAGCCTACTCGAGCTTCATCAAGCCTTTTCAATCCTCACTCAGCCTTGTTGAGCATCACCAAGCCTAGGCATGGCTCATTAAAATTTTTAGAGCTTCGTAAAGATTGTAAAGCACTCCGAGCCTCATCAAGCCTCATTGAGGCTGGTGCAAGCTGATGGACCTGTTCAAGGCTATTATTACCTCATTGATTCTGGTCAATCCTTGTTGAGCCTCTTCCAGCCTCATCCAGCCTCTCTGAGCCTCGTTGAGTCTCGTCAAGCCTCGTCAAGACTTGTGGAGCCTTTTCAATTCTTTGTCAGCCTCATCCACAGGGACAGCAAAGCACACACGCTGGAGATGGAGCAAGAAAAGCATGTGCAAGAGGTGCTCTTCCACTAGAACATGGAGGTGTGCAACCCATCGGCACACCTATGAAGACAACATATGAGTCGAGCTTGAGCATGGGCCCGAGCGCAGAGGATGAGAAGGAGGATTTGGCTCAAATACCATACCAGTCTGCAGTTGGCAGCACCATGTACGCCATGGTGGCAACGTGGCCTGATCTTGCATTTTCCGAGGTGCAAGTAATCCATTATGTTGCTGATCCGGCGCCAGGGCTGCTACTTTGGGGAACGGTCAGGAGAATCCTCTGCCACTTAAAGGCAAAAATGCAGTCGCAACGTGTGTTTGGAGGAGGGGGCCAGACTGATATACTTGAGCTGGTTGGCTACTCCAACGCCAACTGGGCAGGCAATGTTGACGACTGCAAGTCAACATCAGGCTATGTCTTTCTGTTTGGTGGTGAAGCGGTGTCTTGGACAAGCCAAAAGAAGGACTGTGTGGTATTTTCCAGCACCAAGGCGGACTATATCGCGCTCACTGCAGCTGCAAATGAGGCGCTATGGCTGTGGTGATTGCTCAAGGAGATTAGAGTGCCGTAGAAAAAGCCAACAACACTCAACATTGAAAACATGAGCGCAATCAACCTGACCAATAACCATGTGCTACACTGGAGGACCAAGCACATAGAGATCTGGCATCACTTTGCACGTGACCTTGTTGCAAAGGGTGATATGGTGCTAGGAAACTTTGGCACAAAGTATGTGCTTGCTGATGAACTGATAAAGGTGCAACCCAAGGACAGGCATGATGCTCCTTGCATGGAACTTGGCCTTTTCCAAAACTTTCAAGGTGTAGGTTTGGCATAGGCAGTGGTCATAGGTGATGCGCAAAGGGGATATTGTTGGAGTTGTGCTCCTCACCATGGCGGCAGTGACTCTAAAAAGGAAGACCCAAAAGGCAGTCCCAAGTGGCTTTCGTGGTTAAGGATGTCTACCTCTAAAGGCAAGGGCCGGATTCAAGTCCTGCATGTTAAACTTCTGCTCTGCCTCCAGGGAGGTGGAAAATAGGTACCAGCAAGCTAGCTCAACTTCTCGAGTTCCTCTCTACGTTTCTAGAAGGCTAGGGGAAGGTACAAGAAAGTGGCACACCTTCTAGAAAGAGTAGTTTGTTCTACAAGGCATCCAGAGGTGTCTTGGTCCTTTAGATGGCTTTCCACCTATGAGAAGCAAGCTGAGGAGTCTAGGAAGGGGCCAAAGCTTCTAGAGGAGGGAAGGGATGTCTTCCTAGGTGGGAAAAAGGACAGCCTACCAAGGAACACTCTACAAGCCATAGAATCTATTAGGAAGCTTCAATTCTGGCATGCCTTGGTGTTAAGGAAAGCTTAAGCTAATGGCTATAAAGCGCCACTGCTTGTGAGCATGGATAAAGAGTTCACCTAGGTGGGAAAAAAGACAGCCTAACAAGGAACACTCTACAAGCCATAGAATCTATTAGGAAGCTTCAAGTCTGGCATGCCTTCGTGTTAAGGAAAGCTTAAGCTAATGGCTATAAAGTGCCACTGCTTGTGAGCATGGATAAAGAGTTCATTCATAGCGAGTTTAGGAAAAAACATATTGCCACTCTCTGACCAGATTTCTGCTGTCCTTAGAATCAGTTGCCTCCACTGTTGAAGTCTCTCTAGAAACAATTGGTCGTGTGAACCAGCCACTGCTAGGATCCTCTAGGGTGCACGCACACCCTAAGGCCAACAAGTGCCTCATGATATCAGCTTCATTACTGTGGATGGAAATCATCAGATTATATATCATACCGTAATGTTCCCTGATTTTTCATCCATGGTTGCGAAGTATTTGGTGGTTTAGGTTTCCCTACCACTATACATCTTATGTTTAGCACAAATTGTTCACTTTCACACTTCCTTCAGCATGACCACTTGTTCTTCCCTCGTGATATGAGAATGTGGAAATTGAGAGTCCCGACCGTTTTCCCATTCTAGAAATAGGGTAGGCCATTTCCCATGTGAAGGAAAAATGAACGAAGTGAAATACATGAGAGATTGAAAGAATTTTACTTGAGCTTGTGCAAAGAGGTGTCACATGGCTTTGCAAAAAGGTGACAGTCACTGTAGCTTGTTTTCCCAGTCTTACCATGCCACGACCAATAATCATGATCCACCTATCCCGTTTTGGTGAGAAAACAGTGCATACCGTAAAACGTTTAGTGTGGTCATTATGCCTCACATGATTGGATAAATGAATTCTAAAGAATATACTAGGATTTCATGAAAATTTCTGTGAATGAATTGTGAGTCCCATTCCTGAGTATGATTCACTTACCATTTTTGGCTCAACAAAAAGTCATGTCAACACTGTACTAGCTGTTACACTTGGGGTTCATTCAAGGAAAACCTTCCAAAAACTGCACACGTGTCTAGTTTATAGTAAGCTGTAAATTCACTTGAATGTGAATCTTCCAAAAAATCAAATGACATGGTAACTAGTAATTGAAGCTTTGTTTCAACAGCCCCAGCCAATTTGGACTTTGACTCACACAGTCTTTTCCGTGCAGTTCAATTTTCATGCTGCTGGCTAGGACTCGGTTTCCAGGACACATCTGGATGTTTGTGCAATTTCTGTCAGCTTCTCACATTATTGCTGCTTGTATCTTTCTAAGAATCTATCCATTTCATCTAAAGAATTTCACAACTCTTGCCATCACCCGTTATGCTGCTTGAAAATTGACATGCAAGTGGAGTCATCACACATTTGCCGTTAACAGCTTATCATGGTGCTTTTTCTGGTTTTGGCCAATGACACATACTTGTATGCAAACTCAGTAGTTGGTAGCTTGACGGTCCAATCAGTGTCACACGGCTCACAAAACACAGGCATAATTTGTTTGAGTGCCTGATTTGTTTGTTCATTTTTTCCATCCATTTTAAGATGGATGAATTTCAATATTGGGATTTGACTGCTATTGCACATCATGAGTTCTTTCAAGAAAAATCCCATATGCTTTTTGGTGGAGTTGTGGTGGATTTTTGTGCTTTTGAGGGACATCTACACTGATCCCTTGATGGTGATTATGGTGGTAGTCAGGATAAAGCGCAGCATCTTGAAGTGCATCACGTCAAATCCCTCTGGTGTAGCGGAAAACCTTAAAGATATCCCATGGAGATGTCTGGCCAAGGATTGAGTGTAAACGAGGGCTGGGTACCTTTGTCACTGGAAAAAGTTGGTGGTTTCAGAACATTTTGTGACACCAGTTTCAATCTTCTCCCACTAGCATTACATGGTAACTTTCTTTAAATTCTTCTCCATACTGTAGCTTCCACTTGGACTGTTGTCCTGGCACTCCTTAAATTGCGTTCCTAGTAGCCCTTTTCTCAGTTGTATGATGATGTGGCAAATGAATTTCGAACACGAAAAGAGAGCGTCCAACCAGAATTCTGTCTTGTTGAAGCCTCCATGTATTCTTTTGCAAGGTGTGAATATTTGATTCAAGCATGGGTATTACTTGATTGCTCGAGCGCTGATACTAGCCATGAATTTTGGTAGAGTAATACTCAATCTTCCAGTCGACCCTGGACTCAAGGGAATCCATCCATGGAGTATATACCAGCTCAGATTTTGCTGATTGCACATCCTAAGAATTCCAAGTAGGTCTGCCCTATTTTGAATGTGCTAATGACTGCGGAAGTCTCCTTTGTTTTGCACTGCATCGTTGAGGCTGATTCCATGCAGTGTATGTGACATAGACACAACAAGATATTCTCCACCACTGTTGTCTTCTAGGAGAACAACTCAAGTTGCTAGATTGGATGGCGGATCCATCGGCATCAAATAGTTGATTGCTCATGTTTCTATAGACAAGGTCAGAGAATTTCCCTCAGTAATGGATGCTTTCTGGTTTCTGTCTCCAAAAATTCAACATGTTAAATCTTCTAGTGAGATCAGAGAAAGGCACTGGAGACTCAAAAGGAACTTGGACATTGCAAAAGTTTTCTGGATTTAGCCAACAAGCAACCAATGAAACCCTTTTCAGTTCCATAGTGATCCGGTTGCCACCAACAATGTGGCCCATAACTCAATCAAATGCTGAACATGATCGTGCTGTGAGTTCTCCATCGTGCTCTTCCACACCATGATGTCATTGACACAATAAAGAAGAAACACTCTAAGGGATGGAAGTTAACTGTTGTTGATTGTGTCCTTGAACATCAGTGGGGCATTCAGAAGTCCAAACACCATGTTTGTGGCCTTCAACTACTCGTAGCCAGTTTGGAACACCGTCATTGCATGTCCTCATCAGCAACCATGATGTGGTGACAACCACTCTATTGGTTGATTTTGATTTCAATTCAGGCTATAGGAAGCTACTGAAGATGTTTGTTTGCATCAGAAAGAGGGTAGCAGTTCTTAGTTATGAAACGCTTTTGTATTGCAGTTAACCATGCATTTCCTTATCTTACTTCCTTAGTTTGACAAAAACGTTATGGAAGCGGCCTGGAGTGACTTTGATGGCTCAAAGTATTCTTGCTTGAGCACCTGCTTCAGCTTTGTCTTCAGCTTTATGGGCTCATGATGTTTCATTCAATATGTAGCCATGAGTGGCGGTTGACTGTATGGCTTCACTTCCATGCAGTCATCAATGGTTTGCTAAGGACGGGTCTTGTGGGGTAGTTCATTGATGCAATCAAAGGCAGCCCTCAGGGAGGTGATCAAGCTCACCAAGAGCCGCTAGGCAGGACAAATTGTATGTAAGAGACAAGTTGTAGCCTGAAGAGACAAAAATACGGAAGCGTGTGAACTTGTGTAGAGAGCATGAATGGCTTGTTTGACTCGTGGATGAGAAAATGAATTAGCACAGCTTTCAAACAAGCCAACGTATGCCTCATTTGGCACATGGAGCTGGAAGAACCACTCTGTCTAAGTTCGCCTCTTAGCACACTCCTAGCCTAGCGGGATGAGCGGCAGTCATACTCTCACACAAGAAAATTACCATCCCTGCCATGTACATAACCAATAATCTTAGTGGCGACCTTCCTTGAAGCTCCCTGAAGGTCCTCCTGCCGCCTTTCTACGCTGAAGGCTGCTCCAAACCTCCTTGGCCAATAATTGTGGCCATCATTGGTGCTGGTAGTGCAGGAGCCTTCACTTGAACCGGACCCATTGCCACCAAACCTTGAAAATCCATATCTCCCCAAACTGACTCCGAATTGAGTTCCGTAAAGTGCTACAGAACCAGCTAAACATCCTCTATTCAGTCTTGTGACCTGATGAATTTCATCAAGCAACCCACTTTGGTCACTGTTTGGCACCCCATATCCAACATTCTCCCAGTTTGCGAGAATAAAAATCACAAAAGTCCACACTGTCCCCTCAGCTACTGAAAGCGGTGCACTGCCAGTGGCTTGGACAGGAAGTCTGCCAGCAAAATACTTGAAGGGTACAACTTGATCTGCACCACCTCCTTTGCCACGACTTCGCGAATGAAGTGATATCGCAATTCAATGTGCTTGGTCTGGGCCTGAAACTCTGTGTTCTTGGTCAGAGCAATGGCGCTCATGTTGTCACAGTAGATTGTAGTCGCTGTGGTCTGCTGCTGTCCAAAGCTTGCGAGCAGCTCACGTAGCCACACGGCTTCCTTTGCTGCTTCACTCAAGGCAATGTACTCAGCTTCGGTGGAGGAGAGGGTGACACACTCTTGCTTTTTGCTCCTCCAACTGATTGCACCTCCCCCGGGTACAAACACGAACCCACTGGTCGACCTCCTTGTGTCCAAGTTACCTCCCCATCTCTGTAACCGATGAGGATGTGGCTGTTGTTGCCGTTGAAGGTGAGGCAAAGGCTGCTGCTGCAGTCAAGGTAGCAGAGCATGCGCTTGACCGCCTCCCAATGCGACATGCCCGGATTCGCGCAAAACTTGCTGCGTCTCCCACTGCTTGGCTGATGTTCAGGCGCATGCCGACTGCTGCGTACATGAGGCTCCCAACTGCTGCTTGGTACGGCACTACTTCCAGGCGGCTGCTCTCTTGCATGCTACGGGGACTCTGCATCATGCTCAGCTTCGCTCCCAGTTCTAGTGGTGTTGCGGTCTTGCACGCTCTTGCCATGTCAAAGCGCTTGACGATGTCGCTCACGTATGTGCTTAGAGACAACTCCAAAGTCAGCTGCGGTCGGTTGCGCATGATCTGAAGGCCAAGGTAGTAGCTGAGCTCTCCCATGTCTTTCATGTTGAACGTGGCAATGAGGGAGTGCTTCACATCTTCCAAAAAGAGATTTGGAGTCAGATGCAATGAGCAGATCATCAACATAGAGCAAGTTAATGATCTGGCTTGCCTTTTGCATGCGCCCATAAACTGCATGGTCAGCTTCACTGCACACAAAACCAAGCCCAGCCAGCTGCTCATCCATCTTGCGGTACCATGCTTGCGGTGGTTGCTTCAGGCTGTAAAGAGCCTTCACAAGCTTGCACACCAAATCCTCCTTTCCCTCGGTCACATATCCCTCTGGCGGCTCCATGTACACCTCCTCCTTGAGGTCACCATTCAGAAATGCACACGTCACATCCATTTGGTGCACCTCCCAGTCCATAGCAGCAGTAAGAGCAAGGATTTCTTGGATGGATGGGAACTTTGCAACACGTGCAAATGTCTCATTTTAATCCACACCCATAGTCTGCCCATATCCCTTTGGAACCAAACGTGCTTTATACTTGAGCACCTTACCATCTGCACCACACTTGCGCCTAAAGATCTGCTGCGGCACGCCAATCTGCCGCCTTGGCACTGCGCATGGCTCTAGCAAATGTGGCTGGGTCATTGGTGAGTGTGAGGAAGAGAAGCTCGAGGTCAGACAACTTTGCTGGTGGTGGAACAGTGCATTGGTTCACCAGCTCCTCTAGCAGCCTCTGTTTGCATGCAAGGTGCTTGGATCACCTCAACAGCTCCACAGGACCATCTGCACCATGGTTGTGGCATCCAGACCTCCGTGGAAGCTGCCGTGCATTGCTTTCCCACTCCTCCTCATCAGATTCCGTTGCTCTCTCCTTCTCAGCTCCCTCCACCTTCTTGTCATTACCGCTATCACCGCTATCTTCCGCACCGCCCTCTTCTGGTACCGGCTCTTCCCCACTTCTGGTACGAGTGCGGGAGCAAGTGGAACTGCAGATATGGGGCTCCAAGTCCAGCCCTTCATGTCCTCTTGAAAGACCACGTTACGGTTACAGATGATCTTGCGAGCAGCGAGGTTGTAGAGGCGGTATCCCATGGTGTCATAGCCAAGGAAGGCCGCCTTCACTGACTTTGCGTCCAGCTTGTTGCGGTTGCCGGCAGGCACGTGTACAAATGCACCACACCCAAAGAATTTCAGATGCGTCACTGTTGGCTTGCGTCCCATCCATGCCTCCTTGAGTGTCATGAGTGGCACAGCGCGCGTAAGATTACGGTTTTTCAGGCACACGGCAGTGTTCACCGCTTCCGTCCAAAAGGTTGGCGAGAGCTCCGCATCTTGGAGCATGCTGCAAACACACTCCATGAGCGTGAGGTTCACACGTTTAGGCACACCGTTCAGCTGTGGTGATCCAGGTGGGATGACCTCGTGCCTGATCCCGCGACGCTTGAGGAAGTTGCGGAAGTCGTTGGAGAGGTACTCTCCTCCACTGTTGGTGTAAAGCACCTTCAACCGCCTACCACTCTCATTCTGTACAACAGCGATCCACACCATGAAAGCATCAAAGTACTCATCATTTCCAGTTAGGAAGGACACCCACGTTTTCCTCGACTTGTCATCAATGAATGTGACAAAGTACAACTTGCCCGACAATGACTGAGATGGATCACACGAATCAGAGTGCACAAGTGAGAGAAGCTCATCCACACCCTTCCCTTCCCCGGAGACTGGAGCATGGACATGCTTCCCTTTAATGCAACTCTCACAAGACAATGCACCTGGGTGCTTCACCCCCTTGAGCTACAGGACGCGGACTATCTGTTGCATGGAGATGATGGCGCCAAAGCCGAGGTAACCAAGCAGGCGGTGCCACAGACTGATGTCTTGTTTTTCGTCACTTGTTGCCAACGCAGAGTCGGCTTCCTTCTCCGATAACACATAGAAACGGTAGAGTCAGTCCTCCTTGTCTGCTTTTGCAAGCACAGGCAGAGATGGTGTAGCCACCATTCTCAAAGCAAACCTCCATGCCTTCACAGATGAGAGATGAGACAGAGAGGAGGTTCGTTGCCAGCCCCGGAACATGGAGCACCCCCTTTACATGACGTTCCATGTGGTTTCCCTCAACAGAAGCACAAAACACAATCTCACCCTCCCCAACCGCCATTTGCACATGATTGTCCCCCATGTACACCCGACGAGGTTCAATGACGGTATAGACAACAAACCACTCCCGGTGACACGTCATGTGCCGCGTGGCTCCCGAGTCGATGATCCAGAATAAGGTACTATTGTACGAGACGTGCAGGACCCAGATGGTTGTCACAAAACTCACTCTCCCAATGTGCTTCGTTTGTGGAAGCGTTGCATTGCTTTCCCGCTCCCACTCCAGATGCAAGGTTCGCCTTCTTCTTCTGGCATTCGCGCGCCCAATGCCCCGGCTTCTTGCATTAGTGGTAGTTCCCCTTCTTCTTCCCTCCTTTGCCATTGCTCCTGGTCGGTGCATCACCACCCCCATGACCAGAGTTGGTGATGAGAGTGAGTTCCAGTCCGCTTCCGTTGTCCTCTCCCTTGCGCCGCTCCTCCTCAAACAGCACGCTCTCCTCCACATCGTTGAGGGAGAGCTCGTTGCCATGCTAGTCCAAGGCAACAATGAGAGGAGTGTAGCTGCTAGGAGTGCCAGATAGGATGGCTAGCATAAGCACACGTTCCTTGACAGGGTCCTCAATAGCAGAAATCTGGTCGACAAGAGACTTCACCATGTTGATGTGATTAATCATGGATCCGGACTCATCCATCTTCATAGTGTGAAAGTGACGACGCAGCTGCATGTTGATGAGGATTGAATTCGATGCATAAGTGGACTGAAGATTTTTCCAGCCCTCCTTAGGCGTGAGGATGCCACGGACAAGGAGTTGCTACCGTTCGGCAAGGTAGAGGTAGATGGTCGTGAGGGCGCAGTCACGCTTCTCGCTGTGGTACGGTCCTCACCAAGTGAGAGAGAGGTCCGAGCTGGTTCCTCCTCACTCACAAGGCTCCAGAGTACTTTCTCCATCACCATCGTCTTCATGTTGTTGCTCCTGGTGAAGAAGTTCTTGCCTTCAAACTTGGCGATGTTGACGCCGGCCACCACAGAAACGGATGTCGTCATGGTAGTTCAACGTTCAGCCCCCAAACGACTCTCTCACACAACACGGTGCAAGGAATGCCTCAAGGATGAGGCAGAGCCTTGTTCTAGATCTGATACCACTGATGCAATCAAAGGCAGCCCTGAGGGATATGATCAAGCTCACCAAGAGCCGTTAGGCAGGACCAATTGTATGTGAGAGACAAGTTGTAGGCTGCAGAGACAAAAATACGGAAGCTTGTGAAGTTGTGTAGAGAGCGCGAATGGCTCTTTTGACTCATAGATGGGAAATAACATTAGCAAAGCTTTGTAACAAGCCTATCTACGCCTTATTTAGCACATGGAGCTAGAAGAACCACTCTATCAAAGTTCACCTCCTAGCACACTCCTAGCCTAGTGGGATGAGCGGCAGTCACACTCTCACACAAGAGAATTACCATCCATGCCATGTGCACAACCAATAATCATGGTGGGGACCTTTCTTGAAGCTCCTTGAAATTCCTCCTGCCGCCTTTCTACCCTGAAGGCCGCTCCAAACCTCCCTGGCCAATAATTGTGGCCGTCATTGGTGCTGGCAGTGGAGGAGCCGTCACTTGAACCGGACACATTGCCACCAAACCTTGAAACTACATATCTCCCTCAAACCGGCTCGGAATCAAGTTCCGTAAAGTGCTACAAAACCAGCAAAACATCCTCTATTCACTGTTGTGACCTGATGTTTTCTATTGAGCAACCCACTGTGGTCACTTTTTGGCACCCTATATCCATCATTCACAGGGAAAGACCCATATATTCCCTGAAGAACAGTTCTGAACTCCTTAGGTACTGCAGAGTACTTTACAATGATCGTGGACAGTCATGAGGCTTATGTGTTGATGGTTTTTACTCCTTCTACACAATCCTTTCTTGTTTCCATGTGGATGAGCTATCTGTGCACATATCTTTGTCTGAGTCACTTGGTAACCTCAAGGGAGACTGGTTGCACTCATGTTACTTCTCACAATTTTGCGACTACATCCCCTGCTTTTGCTAGAACTCATTGACAGGTTTTTCAAGACTACTGCTGCATCAAGGCTGTTTTCATCATAGGCATGTGGCATCGTATGTTGTTCCTTTTATCAAATCCAAGACATCGACACCAATTCATCCGTGGAACATGCGCGTACTAGTCGGAGGATTTGTTTTTTTGGTGGTTGTTCATTGAGCAAGATCCCAAGAAGGCGACATGCTACATCTCATTGATTTTACAGCAGATTTTTTTTCATTGGTCGACAGAGTTGCAAGCTTCCGTCAATGCTTTGATGGATATGAGGTTGTTAGAAAGTGACAGAAATGTGTTGCCCGAGAAGAATCATCTGACAGCATAAGAGCATAGAGAATATGTTATAGGTGTTTGCGTGAGATATGGTTTTCCAAACTTTGGAGATCATGGTTCGGGTTCAAGTGGCGACCAGAGCACTTTCAGCACAAAAGGCGGCCAAAATCATTGACCAGGACGGCTGGGAGCGGCCTTCAAGGAGAAAAGATAGTTGGAGGGCCTTCAAGAGACTTCAAGGAAGGAAAATCTGAGGATTATTGGCCATACAGGCCGTCAAAGACATGATTCTAATGCATGCTAATGTGACTGCCGCTCATCAGGCTAGAGTACGAGTGCATTTAAGGGTCAACCTTGACAGAGTGTATCTCAATGCTCCTTCGGCCAAATGAGGCATATAAGGGCTTGTTATAAAGTTGTGATGATATACTGTCTCACTAAGGAGTCAACTCTGACACCTGCATTCTCTACAAACCTATATTCCCCTTCAAAGGTTCTGTATGTGCAACCTGCAACTTCCCCTCACAAATAGTTGGTCCTGCCTAGGCGGCTTTTAGTGAGCCTGATCAACTCCGTAAGGGCTGCCCCTGTTTATAGCAGTGGTATCAGAGCTACAGCAAGGCTTTGCCTTGTCATTGAGGACTTTCTTGCACCATGTTGTGTGAGAGAGGTGTTTGGGGCCTGATTGTTGTACTACCATGGCGACATTCGCTTCTCTGGTGGCTGGCGTCAACATCGCCAAGTTCGAAGGCAAGAACTTCTTCAACTGCAACCACAACATGAAGATGGTACTGATGGAGAAGGGTCTTCGGAGCCAAGTGGATGAGAAGGAGAAGGAACGAGTGAATGGCTTCCTATCTCCTGGCGAGGCCCGTAACCACCGTGAGAAGTGTGACCGCGCCCTCGCCACTATCCACCTCTACCTCACCGAACGACAGCAACTCATCATTCATGGCATCCTCACGCCAAAGGAGGTTTGGAAAAAGCTTGATTCCACTTTTGCTTCCAAGTTAATCCTCATGAACATGCAGGTGGTTTGTCGCTTTCACACTGTGAAGATGGATGAGTCCGGATCCATGATTGACTACATCAACATGGTGAAGTCTCTTACTGACCAGCTAGCTGCAATTGAGGACCCTGTTAAGGAGCGTGTGCTCATTCTAACCATCCTCTCTGGCCTTCCTAGCAGCTACACTCCTCTCATTGTTACCTTGGACCAGCGTGGTGACAAGTTCTCACTCAACAATGTGAAGGAGAGCCTCCTGTTTGAAGAGGAGCGTCGCAAGGGAGACGAGGGTGGGAGCAGACTGGATGTCGCTCTCATCACCAACTCTGATGATGGGGGTGGTGCTGCACCAACTAGGGGAGATGGCAGAGGAGGGAAGAAGAAGGGGAACTGCCAATACTGAAAGAAGCCGGGGCATTGGGCATGTGAATGCCGGAAGAAGGAGGACCTTGTAGCTGTAGTGGGAGCAGGAAAGCAGTGCGACGCTTCCGCAATCACATCAGATTGGGAGAGTGGATTCGTGACAACCATCCGGGTCGTGCACATCTCTAAGAATACTGCCTTGTTTTGGATCATCAACTCGGGAGCCATGCGGCACATGACATGTCGCCGGGAGTGGTTTGTTGTCTACACCGCCATTGAACCTCGTCGGGTGTACATGGGGGACTATCATGTGTAAATGGCGGTTGGAGAGGGTGAGCTTGTATTTTGTGTATTCGTTAAAGGGAAGTGCGTGGAACGTCGTGTGAAGGGTATGCTTGATATTCGGGGGCTGGCAGTTAACCTCCTTCCTGTTTCCTCTCTCATCTCCGAAGCCATGCATGCTCGCTTTGAGAATGGTGGCTGCACCATCTCTGCCCGTGCAGGCCGTGTGCTTGCAAAAGCAAACAAGGAGGACGGCCTTTACCACCTGGATGTTGCGTTGGAGAAGGAGGCCGACTCAGCGTTGGTGGCAAGAGAAGAAAAACATAACATTAGCCTGTGGCACGACCAGCTTAGTCACCTCGACTCGGCACCATCATCTCCATGAAGCAGATGGTCTGTGGCCTGGAGCTCAAGGGGGTGAAGCAGCCGGATGCATCGGCTTGTGAGAGCTGCATTGAAGGGAGCCAAGTACGCTCTCCTTTCACGGGGGAAGTGAAGAGAGCAACCAAGCTTCTCTTACTCGTACACTCTGATTTGTGCCATCCTATGTCATCAAAGTCCTTGTCCGGCAAGTTATACTTTGTTACAGCCATTGATGACAAGTCGAGGAAGACGTTGGTGTGATTCTTGGCTAGAAAGGATGAATGCTTTGATGCTTTCAAGGTGCGGTTTGTTGTTGCACAGAGTGAGAGTGTCAGGCAGTTGAAGGTGCTTTGCACCGATGGCGGAGGAGATTACCTGTCCAACGAGTTCCGCAACTTTCTCAAGTGTCGCGGGATCAGGCATGAGGTCACCCCAACTGGAACACCGTAGCTGAGCGGCGTGGCTGAACGCACAAACAGCACGCTCATGGAGCGTGTTCGCGGCATGCTCCAAGACGCGGAGTTTTTACCAACCTTTTGTGTGGAAGTAGTCAACACTGCCATGTACCTGAAAAACCGGAGTCCTACATGCGCTGTGTCACTGATGACACCGGATGAGACGTGGACGGGATGTAAGCCAACAGTGACAGACCTGAAAGTATTCGGGTGTGGCGCATTCGTGCACGTGCCTGCCGGCAACTACAACAAGCTGGACACAAAGTCGGTGAAGGCTACCTCCCTTGGCTACGACACCATGGGATACCGCCTCCACAACCTCGCTGCACGGATGATCATCCGCAGCCGTGACGTGGTCTTTCAAGAGGATGTTAAGGGCTAGACTTGGAGCCCTATGTCTCTAGTTCCATTGGCTCCCGCACTTGTACCTGAAGTGGGAGAAGAACCGCTAGCAGAAGAGGGCGGTGCGGAAGATGGCAGTGATAGCGGCAATGAGAACGAGGTGGAGGGAGCCAAGGAGAAGGAGCCTTTAGTTGAATCTGATGAGGAGGAGAAGCAATGTACTGTAGCTACCACAATGGTCCGCACGCATCAACAAGGTGTAAAGGACAGTGAGGAGCAGCCACGGCGATCCAAGAGGCTCGCAACGAAGCAGATGCAACATGGGGAGCGGCTGAACCTGTGCACCGTCCCACCACCAACGGAGTCATCTGACCTCGAGCTTCTCTTCCTCACCATCACCGATGACACAGCCACATTCTCTTGAGCCATGTACAGTGTCGAGGCGGCAGATTGGCGTGCCGTAGCAGACAAGGAGTATGGTGCGCTCATGAAGAACGACACATGGCCCCTCGAGAAAGCTCCATGTGGCAGCCGGGTGATCGGATGCCGGTGGATCTTCAGGCCCAAGTGTGGTGCGGATGGTATGGTGCTCAGGTACAAAGCACGGCTGGTTGCAAAGGGGTATGCACAGACCGAGGGTGTGGATTACAATTAGACATTTGCACCTGTCGTAAAGTTCCCATCCATCCGAGTGATTCTCGCTCTTGCTGTTGCTATGGACTGGGAGGTGCACCAAATGGATGTGACGTGTGTATTTCTGAATGGTGATCTCGAGGAGGATGTATACATGGAGCAGCTGGAGGGGTATGTGGTCGAGGGAAAGGAGGATTCGGTCTGCAAGCTTGTGAAGGCTCTTTAGGTCGTGAAGCACACACCACGAGCATGGTACTACAAGATGGATGAGCAGCTGGTCGGGCTTGGTTTTGTGCATAGCAAAGCACACCATGGAGTCTATGCGCCCGTGTAAGAGGCAAGCCAGATCATCATCTTGCTCTATGTTGATGATCTGCTCATTGCATCTGACTCAAAGTCTCTTTTGGATGATGTGCAACAGTCCCATGCTGCCAGGTTTGACATGAATGACATGGGAGAGCTCAGCTACTACCTTGGCCTTCAGGTCAAGCACGAACGGCAGAAGTATACTTTGGGGCTGTTGTAGAGCACGTACGTGAGTGACATCGTCAAGCGCTTCAACATGGCAGGAGCACACAAGGCGGCCATACTACTTGAAGTGGGAGCAAAGCTGAGCATGATGCAGACACCCCACGGCATGCAAGAGAGCAGTCGCATGGAAGCAGTGCCGTACCAAGCAACAGTTGGGAGCCTCATGTACGTAGCAGTTGGCGTGCGCCTCGACATCAGCCAAGCAGCGGGAGTGCTAAGCAAGTTTGCGCAAATCCAGGCTTGCAACATTCGGAGGCGGTCAAGTGCGTGCTACGCTACCTCGACAGCAACAGTAGCTTTTGCCTCACTTTCAATGGCAACAACGGCCCTATCCTCTTCGGCTATAGCGAACCAGATTGGGGGGGGGGGG
>SZWC01013304.1:47231-60467 GCA_023375785.1 Penium margaritaceum | reverse complement strand
GTGTGTGTGTGCGTGTGTGTGTGTGTGTGTGTGTGTGTGTGTTTGTGTGTGTGTGTGTGTGTGTGTGTGTGTGTGCATGCGCATGCATGCTCGCCTCCATTCATATGTTGGTGCACACGTGCATGATTGTGCGCATTGTCATGCATGTGTCCATGCATGCATTCCTATTTGTGTCCCATGACCCTTAATTCTTAAATCCCACAGATATGAATCAATCACAAATGGAGGTTTTTCTAAGGAAGTTTCACCTTAACATGGAATGAAGTAGCGGCATCTTTTTGTAATATTGAGGTGATGTAAAATATACATTTCTCCTCCAATATGTTCTCCAACTATGTCAGCATACTAAATAGTTAATGTATTCTCAGGTGAGTTTAAGGTCGTATGTTTCTGGAGTGCATCGGGGTAAACTTCTCAGGTACAGACTGTACACCTGTTCAGAGGATAACGTTGACAAGACGTGGAAGTCAGTCAGGATGCAGTCATAGTGTTCTCCAGGTTGTCCATTCTGGACATTCTACAAGTTTCATGGTCACATGGGAGCTGAAAGTTTTTGAGGCGCTTCTTTTTCAGACTTTCTGTTTCACAAGGATCAACGTGGCTTTCATTTCCAATGCATGTGTCACATGTGTAGCTCAAGATAAAAGACCATACGCAAAGAATGTTGGATTGTTGTCAAGTACACTAGTGCATTTTCTATGTGTCTACGAGCTACACACCCTGCTACTCTTTGCCATTACAGTATCATGATTGGGGGAGGGAGTGAGTATGGCTATCCCGAATCCTCTCCCACCAGGGATAGAAGTGCATTGCGACATTTTATCCCAGTGTAGCTGCCGGGGGTGCACAGATACACTCATGATTTAAACAGACAACTATGTACCAAAGTACATAATTGCACAAAGCGTATGCCTCTGCAGTACCATTCTTGCTTTACACCCTCAATGCATTTGATCTAATTTAATGGGAGAGGCACATGCAATTGGATTTTGGGGTCATGTCAAATCAAGGACTCTAGCGCATTTCCCTTCATTTCCATCAGATCCACTTCTTGCTATGACAGCGTGAATCACCGTCATCGCCACAACAGTAGCAGCAGAGTAGTGGCAGTGACCTGCTGCAGCAGTACCACCCGCCACCAGTAATAGCAAGCAGCAGCAGCACAGAGCTCCTATAGGAAGCAACAACACGAAGCAACAGCACTAGCCCGGAGCAGCAGCAATGTGTTTCAACAGTGAGCAGTGGGAGCGGCTGCAAGCAGCAACAACAAAGCGCAACAGCAACGGCACTGGCAGGCGGCAGCATCAGCGTGCGGCACCGGCAGCCAGCAGCAGTAATGTTGGCAGCAACACCGTGAAGGCCCAGCAGTGGGCTGTAGCAACATGACCGTAGCAACACACTAGCATCAGCAGTAGCATCTGAAGTAGCACAGCAGCAGCCGTAGCAGTAGCAGCAGCAGCGTAGCAGCAGTAACGGTGACCACGTAGCTTCTCACTGCCCACCTATGTGGCTCTGCGGAACTGCAGAAATAGTAGCAACTGCTATGTAGCACAGCTGTGTATTGCAGTTAGGTAGATGTGTAGCTCCGTAGTCTCATTGTTGCGCAACAGTAGTAACAGTCGCAAGCAGTCACCGCCACGGCTGCCGCAAGAAGTGGGTGACAAGGTCACCCGCTCCCTTTCCTCTCGTGCGGCACCTTCAAGAAACAAAAAGGATCAGCTGCTGAAGTCGTCATCGACACTGCTGATATCAGTAACCCCTTGCTAACGTTAGCAGAGAGGCTGCTGATTTCAGAGTTTTCCTTAATCTTTTTTCGGCGGGGACATCATTTTATGCCAGCATTCCATGTCCTCGAGAAACGCTTTGGGTTTCCCGTTCTGACCAATTTTCTCTTCGGACCCATACTCAACTTTGCTAATGGCATTGAGCGACAACGAGGGAAAGGGGCCAGCTGATCACTCCAGCTCCAGCTCCTTGTCGTTGAACCCTCACACTCAGGAAAGTGACTAGCTACTAAAGACACAGGATGAGATCTAGCACCAGTAGTAGGCGTAGTCCAACGTCCGTAAGGAGATCGACATCTTGCTAGAGAGGCTGTTGGGGCTGCATCAGACTTAACCTGACATAGCTAGATCTACGCCTCACGATTTGCAAGCCACTTCCCCTGACTTTGTCAAACAGCAACCACTACCTTAGGAGCACGACTCAAAATAGGAGGAGGTAGATGCACGGACACGTGAGAGTCACGTGCAGCTGGATTGGCTACAGCTTGGCTCACAGCACACACCCGTTGGTGCATCATTTGCACCAGCAGTCAGACCCCCACGAGACAGGTGGCTGGATTTTCATTTCGTGGACTGCCCATGCCTGAGGTTTCCCTTTCCTTGTAGTGGTGACCGAATGATATAGAGACATCGTCACCCTGTTACAACAGTGATGCTGGGTTTGACCACTGGGAGGTTCTTTTCCAAATATGTTTTGATGCAGAGCGGGTCAGGTCCTACATCCTGAGCCAATATCAGAGTTTCAGAACCTGCCAGAATAAAAAAGCCCCAAGATCTTTGCACGGTTTGCTCTATGCTGCTCGAAGGAGGAAGTTGTAGACTTTTCCCCTCTTGGATGCACCTGAAATGAGTGACGGGGCCAACCCTCGCCACAGGTCCGAGTTGGCTCTGACCTTGTTCGTCGCACAGACTCATGCAATGAGGGCTACAAGACTCAGGGAGTTCCACTCGTTGCACCAGGGAGCATTGGACTTGGCAATATCATAGTGGTAACATGTGATGTGCATTTACACTTGCCTTGGACCTTGTGGAGGGTCCCACATAAAAGCGGTTGACACCATCATGCTTGGCGCGCACATTGAGTACACCAACCTCTTCACTTACTTCAATTCATCCTACCCTCATCGAGATATGTGATTCCCTCAAACTACTCCCCTGGACTCGATTTGGAGTCCGTTTGAGTGAGATATGGATTTCCAAAGTTTGGAGATCATGGGTCGGGTTCAAGTGACGACCTGAGCACTTTGAGCTCAAAAGGCGGCAGGATTATTGGCCAGGAAGGCTGAGAGCGGCCTTCAAGGAGAAAAGACGGCTGGAGGGCCTCCAGGAGACTTCAAGGAAGGACTACTCCATGATTATTTGCCGTGCAGGTCATGGGAGTCATAATTCTCATGCATCACAGGGTGACTGCCGCTCATCCCGCTAGGCTAGGAGAGTGTGCTAGAGGATGAACTTTGACAGAGTGGATCTCAGTGCTCCCTTGGCCAAATGAGGCATATAAAGGCTTGTTAGAAAGTTGTGAGCATTTACTTTCTCACTCAAGAGTCGATTCAGACATTCGCATTCTCTGCATACCTACATTCGCTTCCGTAATTTCTGTCTGTGCAACCTGCAACTCCCTCCCACAAACAGTTGGTCCTGCCTAGGCGGCTCTTAGTGAGCCTGATCACCTCCCTGAGGGCTGCCCCAGTTTCTATCAGTGGTATCAGAGCTAGAACAAGGATTTTTCTCATCCTTGAGGCATTCCTTGCACCCTGTTGTGTGAGAGAGCCGTTGGTGGGCTGAACGTTGCACTACCATGGCGACATCCGCTTCTGTGGTGGCCGGCGTCAACATCGCCAAGTTCGAAGGCAAGAACTTCTTCAACTCGAGCAACAACATGAAGATAGTGCTGACGGAGAAGGGTCTCTGGAGCCAGGTGAATGAGAAGGAGAAGGAACCAGCAGAAAGCTCCCTCTCTCCTGTCAAGGCCCGTACCTACCGCGAGAAGCATGACCGCGCCCTCACCACCATCCACCTCCACCTCGCCGAACGGCAGCAACTCCTCGTCCGTGGCATCCTCACGCCAAAGGAGGTTTGGAAAAATCTTGAGTCCACTTATGCTTCCAAGTCAATCCTCATGAACATGCAGCTTCACACTATGAAGATGGATGAGTCCGGATCCATGATTGACTACATCAACATGGTGAAGTCTCTCTCTGACCAGCTTGCTGCGATTGAGGACCCTGTCAAGGAGAGTGTGCTCATGTCACACAATCCTCTCATTGTTGCCCTGGACCAGCGTGGCGACAAGCTCTCTCTCAATGATGTGGAGGAGAGCCTGCTGTTTGAGGAGGAGCGGCGCAAGGGAGAAGAGGGCGGAAGCGGACTGGACATCGCTCTCATCACCGACTCTGGTCATGGGAGTGGTGCTGCACCAACCAGGGGCAACGGCGGAGGAGGGAAGAAGAAGGGGAACTGCCACTACTGCAAGAAGCCGGGCCATTGGGCGTGCGAATGCCGGAAGAAGAAGGCGGACCTTGCGACTGGAGTGGGAGCAGGAAAGCAGTCCGACGCTTCCGCGAACACAACAGATTGGGAGAGTGGATTTGTGACATCCATCCGGGTCCTGCACGTCTCCGACACCACTGCCTTATTCTGGATCATCGACTCGGGAGCCATGCGGCACATGACGTGTCGTCGGGAGTGATTCGTTGTCTACACCGTCATTGAGCCTTGTCGGGTGTACATGGGGGACAACCATGTGCAAATGGCGGTTGGGGAGGGTGAGATTGTGTTTTGTACTTTCGTTGAGGGTAAGCACATGGAACGTCGTGTGAAGGGGGTGCTCCATGTTCCGGGACTGGCAGCTAACCTCCTCTCTGTCTCATCTCTCATCTCCGAAGGCATGCAGGTTTGCTTTGAGAATGGTGGCTGCACCATCTCTGCCCGTGCAGGCCGTGTTCATGCAAAAGCAAACAAAGAGGACGGTCTTTACCGCCTCTACGTGGTGTCGGAGAAGGAAGCTAACTGAGCGTTGGCAGCGAGAGAGGGAAAACACGACATTGGCTTGTGGCACCGCCGGCTTGGTCACCTTGGCATTGGCGCTATCATCTCCATGCAGCAGATGGTCCGTGGCCTGGAGCTCAAGGGGTTGAAGCACCCAAGTGCATCGGCCTGTGAGAGCTGCATTGAAGGGAAGCAAGCCCGCTCTCCTTTCACTGGGGAAGGGAAGGGGGCGGCTGAGCTTCTCTCACTCGTTCACTCTGATTTGTGCGGTCCCATGCCATCTCAGTCCTTGTCCGGCAAGTTGTACTTTGTCACATTCATTGATGACAAGTCAAGGAAGACGTGGGTGTCCTTCCTGGCTGGAAAGGATGAGTGCTTTGATGCTTTCAAGGTGTGAATTGCTGCTGCACAGAATGAGAGTGGCAGGCAGTTGAAGGTGCTTCCCACCGACGGTGGAGGAGAGTACCTCTCCAATGACTTTCGCAACTTCCTCAAGCATCGGGGGATCAGGTACGAGGTCACCCCACCTGGAACACCGCAGCTGAATGGCATGGCTGAACGTGCAAACAGCACACTCATGGAGCGTGTTCGCAGCATGCTCCAAGATGCGGAGCTCCAGCCAACCTTCTGAGCGGAAGCGGTCAACACTGCCGTGTACCTGAAAAACCGGAGTCCCACACGCGCCGTGCCGCTGATGACACTGGAGGAGGCGTGGACGGGACGCAAGCCAACGGTGAAGCACCTGAAAGTCTTCGGGTGTGGCACATTCGTGCACGTGCCTACCGGCAGCCGTATCAAGCTGGATGCAAAGTCGGTGAAGGCCGCCTTCCTCGGCTACGACACCATGGGATACCGCCTCTACAACCTCGCCACACGCAAGATCATCCGCAGCCGTGACATGGTCTTCTAAGAGGAAGTGAAGGGCTGGACTTGGAGCCCTATGTCGGCAGTTCCGCTAGCTCCAGCACTTGTACCAGAAGTGGGAGAAGTACCGGTAGCAGAAGAGGTCGGTGTGGAAGATGGCGGTGGCAGCGGCAACGACAAGGAGGTGGAGGGAGCTGAGAAGGAGAAGGATCTAGCAGCAGAATCTGATGAGGAGGAGCAGCAAAGCAACGCACAGCAGATGCCACGATGGTCCACACACCTCAACAAAGGTGCAAAGGACAGTGGGGAGCCGCTGAGGCGATCCGAGCGCCTCACAAACAAACAGAGGCCACTGGAGGAGCTGGTGAACCTGTGCACCGTTCCACCACCAACGGAGTCGTCTGACCTCGAGCTTCTCTTCCTCACAGTCACCAATGACCCAGCCACATTCGCTGAAGCCATGCGCAGCGCCGAGGCAACGGATTGGTGTGCCGCAGCAGATGAGGAGTATAGTGCACTCATGAAGAACGGCACCTGGACTCTCGAGGAGGCTCCACGCGGCAACCGGGTGATCGGATGCTGGTGGATCTTCAGGCGCAAGCGTGGTGCGGATGGTAAGATTCTCAGGTACAAAGCACGGCTGGTTGCAAAAGGGTATGCGCAGAATGAGGGTGTGGATTACAATAAGAAATTTGCACCTGTCGCAAAATTCCCATCCATCCAAGCGATCCTCGCTCTTGCTGCTGCTATGGACTGGGAGGTGCACCAAATGGATGTGACTTGTGCATTTCTTAATGGTGACCTCGAGGAGGATGTGTACATGGAGCAGCCGGAGTGGTATGTGGTGGAGGGAAAGGAGGATTTGGTGTGCAAGCTTGTGAAGGCCCTCTACGGCCTGAAGCAAGCACCACGAGCATGGTACCACAAGATGGATGAGCAGCTGGCTGGCCTTGGCTTTGAGCGCAATGAAGCTGACCATGCAGTCTATGGGCGCATGCAAGAGGCAAGCCAGGTCATCATCTTACTCTATGTTGATGATCTGCTCATTGCATCTGACTCCAAGTCTCTTTTGGACGATGTGAAGCAGTCCCTTGCTGCCAGGTTCGACATGAAAGACATGGGCGAGCTCAGTTACTACCTTGGCCTTCAGGTCAAGCGCGACCGGCAGCAGCAGACTTTGGATTTGTCGCAGAGCACGTACGTAAGCGACATCGTCAAACGCTTCAACATGACAGGAGCGCGCAAAGCCGCGACACCACTGGAAGTGGGAGCGAAGTTGAGCATGACGCAGACTCCCCGCGGCATGCAAGAGAGCAGCCGTATGGAAGAAGTGCCGTACCAAGCAGCAGTTGGGAGCCTCATGTACGCAGCAGTCGGCACGCGCCTCGACATCAGCCAAGCAGTGGGAGTTCTCAGCAAGTTTTGCGCGAACCCGGGCGTGCCGCATTGGGAGGCGGTTAAGCGTGTGCTGCGCTACCTCGACAGCAGNTATGTGGTGGAGGGAAAGGAGGATTTGGTGTGCAAGCTTGTGAAGGCCCTCTACGGCCTGAAGCAAGCACCACGAGCATGGTACCACAAGATGGATGAGCAGCTGGCTGGCCTTGGCTTTGAGCGCAATGAAGCTGACCATGCAGTCTATGGGCGCATGCAAGAGGCAAGCCAGGTCATCATCTTACTCTATGTTGATGATCTGCTCATTGCATCTGACTCCAAGTCTCTTTTGGACGACTTGAAGCAGTCCCTTGCTGCCACGTTCGACATGAAAGACATGGGAGAACTCAGCTACTACCTTGGCCTTCAGGTCAAACGCGACCGGCAGCAGCAGACTTTGGAGTTGTCGCAGAGCACGTACATGAGCAACATCGTTAAGCGCTTCAACATGGCAGGAGGGCGCAAGGCCGCTACACCACTGGAAGTGGGAGCAAAGCTGAGCATGACGCAGACTCCCCACGGCAGGCAAGAGAGCAGCCGCATGGAAGCAGTGCCGTACCAAGCAGCAGTTGGTAGCCTCATGTACGCAGCAGTCGGCATGCGCCTCGACATCAGCCAAGCAGTGGGAGTGCTCAGCAAGTTTTGCGTGAATCCGGGCGTGCCTCATTGGGAGGCGGTCAAGCGCATGCTGCGCTACCTCAACAGCAGCAGCAGCCTTTGCCTCACCTTCAACGACAACAACAGCCCCATCCTCATCGGCTACAGTGACGCAGATTGGGGAGGTGACCTGGACACAAGGAGGTCGACCAGTGGGTTTGTGTTTGTGCTCGGGGGAGGTGCAATCAGCTGGAGGAGCAAGAAGCAAGAGTGTGTTGCCCTCTCCTCCACCGAAGCAGAGTACATCGCCCTGAGTGAAGCAGCAAAGGAAGCCGTGTGGCTGTGTGAGCTGCTGGCAAGCCTTGGACAGCACCAGACCGCAACGACCACCATCTAGTGTGACAACATAAGCGCCATCGCTCTGACCAAGAATGCAGAGTTTCACGCCCGCACCAAGCACATCGACCTGCAATACCACTTCACTCGCAAGCTCGTGGCAAAGCAGGTGGTGAAGATCAAGTTCTGCCCTTCAAGCATGATGCTGGCAGACTTTCTGACCAAGCCGCTGGCAGCGCACCGCTTTCAGCAGCTGAGGGGACAGTGCGGACTTGTGTGATTTTTATTCTCGCAAAGTGGGAGAATGATGGATATGAGAGTGCCAGAAAGTGACAAAAATAGGTTGCTCGATAAAAATAATCTGGAATAAAAGTTTCATAGAGGATGTTTCANGGGTTCAAGTGACGACCTGAGCACTTTGAGCTCAAAAGGCGGCAGGATTATTGGCCAGGACGGCTGAGAGCGGCCTTCAAGGAGAAAATATGGCTGGAGGGCCTCCAGGAGACTTCAAGGAAGGACTACTCCATGATTATTTTCCGTGCAGGTCATGGGAGACATAATTCTCATGCATCACAGGGTGACTGCCGCTCATCCCGCTAGGCTAGGAGAGTGTGCTAGAGGATGAACTTTGACAGAGTGGATCTCAATGCTCCCTTGGCCAAATGAGGCATATAAAGGCTTGTTAGAAAGCTGTGAGCATGTACTTTCTCACTCAAGAGTCGATTCAGACATTCGCGTTCTCTGCAGACCTACATTCACTTCCGTAGTTTCTGTCTGTGCAACCTGAGACTCCCTCTCACAAACAGTTGGTCCTGCCTAGGCGGCTCTTAGTGAGCCTGATCACCTCCCTGAGGGCTGCCCCAGTTTCAATCAATTACCGCACTTCTGATGATGCCTCTCACCCTCCGTTCTGCCTCCTCCTCTTCCTCTTCCTCTCCCTCTTCCCTGCCTGCCTCAGCTTAGGGCATGGCCGTCACCACACAGGAGAAGAAGGGGAAAAAGAGACTTGACAAGGAATAGTTACAGGAGGAATAGTTGCAGCAGTAGCAGCATCCATTAAGCCTTGACAGTGGATGCTATGTCCAGTGCTACAACTACAGAGGTACTCATTGCTACACATAGTGATAGCAGTTACTAAACTAGAGCCGGATCACACGTGGCCTCCAGACTAGGCACACTCAGTGAAAATCTTTCGGCACCACTCAGATGGTTTGTGCAATGACCTCGACAATAGTTTCTCCTTCCGCCCCTTCAGGAAGAACCGGAGACATGAACCCTCCAGGTCGCATCATTACAGAGATTTGTCAACGATTGACAATGCTCATTTAGGAAGTTGTAAGTGTAGTGTCATAGTCGGGTGGTCCACAGACAGCTTATCCTACTATTTTTTTTGCTCGTGATGATGCTTGTGGGGAGCTAAGTCGGCTTGTGATGAGGATGGACGTAACAGGTGCGACTTTCTTGATGAGTTGCAGATTTGAGTTTGTACTTGATCTTTGTCCTCTGCTATAAATCCAACAGAAGCACAGTGCTTTGTGCCCCATTGCACTATGTCAAAGATGGGTCATAAGGTAAGTGGTACCTGGACCATTGAATCGGATGCCACCCATCACATGACCTCTTGTTGTGCTCGCTTTGTGGTTCTTGGTCCCGTTGCGTCACTCTGGTCCGTTGACACATCATCTTGTCAGTTGTTTCATGTCTAGGGTGTTGGGATGGTGTGTTTCAATGGTCAACTTTAGCCCCTTGTACATTTTCAATGTGCAATCTGTCCTTGACCTTCAGCTTAGCCTGCTCTGCTAACACCAGGGTGAGTCTCTTTATTGAGCACCGTTCTTACTGTGCCAAAATGAATGCTCTCAACACACGCGGCATTATTCTTTTTCCCGCAGTTTTCGATAACTTATATCGTGTCCCTTGTTCTACTCCTTGTGCCTCTTGTCCTTTCCTTGCTTCTGTTCGTGCGTTTTTGTCAGAGGTTTCCTCTCCCCAAAACACGTGCGCTTGCTGCACCGCCCCTTTGCCATGCAACATTGTGCCCAAGGTCATTCAGAATCATCGATCCCTTAGTCTTGATGTGGCTTCCTTCGAGAAGCCGTCCAAGACCGAGTTTCGCTTCTGTGGTAAGGGAAAAATACATCATTGCACTTGCCCTGACTCCACTTCTAAGGCACTACATTCGCTAAATTTGGTCCAATCAAAACTTCTTGGTCCCCTCTCTTTTTAGTCTCTCTCAAATAGAGGGAAATATGTTCTCATCCTGACTGATGACTTCACCCGGATGCTGTGGGTCTATAGCCTTCGCCACAAGAATCATGCCAACCTAGCGGTCCGCCTGTGGCTCGTGATAATGCATCGCCATTCTTGTCACATCCACCATACATTTTGTTTGGATTTTGGTGGCAAGTTCTCAGTTAAGATGAACACCTTCTTTGATGAGCACAATGTGTTTCACCAGCTCGTCGGCCCTCCTACACCACAGCAAAATGATGTGTCCAAGCGCTAGAACACCATGGAGCATGCAGTCCTTCCCATGCAGTATCGATGCAGTCTTCTAGAGTATTTTTCCTTTGAGGACTTCTCGTACATGACTTGGGTCTAATTACCTGCCGCATGGTCCTCTTCCGCACCATGTCACTCCATACGAGCTCTAGTTTCCTCATTGTGCCGACTTTTGCCTTGCTCGTGTCTCTGGATTCATTGCCAATGATTGGTCCACCAAGGAACAGCAAGGGTGCAAGGTCTCACCTTGGGGTCGCATCTGTAACCTCCTCAAAAAAAATGTTGTATTGAAAGCCTGACACTTTTTAGAACCCGCTCGTCACCGCATTGTCGAGTCTTGAGAGGACCTCTTCTTATAAGCTTTGAGCTACCGCGACCTGTGCAGCATTTTGTTGCTGGCCATCAACAACATTCCCACCTGCATGGCTTTCCAGCAGATGGAGGAGTCTAAACTTGCAGATGGATCCATTCAAGCCTCCTCACCCGCAGTCCGGTCTCCGATTGATGAAAATTTGGCCTTCTTGGCTGTGGGTCCAGTGGCCACGTTGATTCCTTCTGGAATACCTACTCCCGTGCCAGTGTCAATTCCCAGGAGCACGTCTTCTCTGTGCTTTTGTCAGTCCCCTGAAGCACACATGCTTACATCCCAGTACCAGTTTCCTTTAGCACACCAGATCCCGTGCCTATGCCTGTTCCCTTTGGCACGCCTAATCTTGTGTCAGTAGTAGTATCCAAAGTCACACCTGATTGCGTGTACTTGCTTCCCTTGCACTTGAGCCAACACATGTACGTCATTCTCTTGCACCCTCCCTCATCCCCTGTGGTCCATCTGCCTGCTCCATAGCCCGAGGTGAGCACCTCGGCATCGGGCTACTCCCGCAAGCCTAGTGGTCGTCTTCGACCACTGGCCTCAGGGATCAGTAGATGGCTGGCCTGGCATCCACATGCCATACTCGCAGTGTTGAGAGTGGCAAGCTTTGTACAAAGGCGCTTGACGTAAGTGTGCAGGGAGACTACATCGAGGTGCATCCAGCGTGCCTTATTGGCCACGAGTTTTCGCTACTGTGAGTTCTTGGTCTCATGTGATGGTGTAGCTCATCTTGTGGTGGTCAAGTCAAGCCCGCAGGCATGTGTCTTTGCCACCCAGAGCTCTCCCTTTATAGCATCTCATTTNGAATCTGATGAGGAGGAGCAGCAAAGCAACACACAGCAGCTGCCACGACGGTCTGCACGCCTCAACAAAGGTGCAAAGGACAGTGGGGAGCCGCTGAGGCGATCCGAGCGCCTCGCAAGCAAACAGAGGCCGTTGGAGGAGCTGGTGAACCTGTGTACCGTTCCACCACCAACGGAGTCATCTGACCTCGAGCTTCTCTTCCTCACAGTCACCGATGACCCAGCCACATTCGCTGAAGCCATGCGCAGCGCCGAGGCGGCAGATTGGCATGCCGCAGCAGACGAGGAGTATGGTGCGCTCATGAAGAACGGCACCTGGACCCTCGAGGAAGCTCCACGTGGCAGCCGGGTGATTGGGTGCCGGTGGATCTTCAGGCGCAAGCGTGGTGCGGATGGTAAGGTGCTCAGGTACAAAGCACGGCTGGTTGCAAAGGGGTATGAACAGACTGAGGGTGTGGATTACAATGAGACATTTGCACCTGTCGCAAAGTTCCCATCCATTCGAGCGATCCTCGCTCTTGCTGCTGCTATGGACTGGGAGGTGCACCAAATGGATGTGACGTGTGCATTTCTGAATGGTGACCTCGAGGAGGATGTGTACATGGAGCAGACGGAGGGGTATGTGGTGGAAGGGAAGGAGGAACTAGTGTGCAAGCTTGTGAAGGCCCTCTACGGCCTGAAGCAAGCACCGCGTGCATGGTACCACAAGATGGATGAGCAGCTGGCTGGCCTTGGCTTTGTGCGCAGTGAAGCTGACCATGCAGTGTATGGGCGCACGCAAGAGGCAAGCCAGGTCATCATCTTGCTCTATGTTGATGATCTGCTCATTGCATCTGACTCCAAGTCTCTTTTGGACGATGTGAAGCAGTCCCTTGCTGCCAGGTTCGACATGAAAGACATGGGCGAGCTCAGTTACTACCTTGGCCTTCAGGTCAAGCGCGACCGGCAGCAGCAGACTTTGGAGTTGTCGCAGAGCACGTACGTAAGCGACATCGTCAAACGCTTCAACATGGCAGGAGCGCGCAAAGCCGCGACACCACTGGAAGTGGGAGCGAAGCTGAGCATGACGCAGACTCCCCGCGGCATGCAAGAGAGCAGCCGCATGGAAGAAGTGCCGTACCAAGCAGCAGTTGGGAGCCTCATGTACGCAGCAGTCGGCACGCGCCTCGACATCAGCCAAGCAGTGGGAGTTCTCAGCAAGTTTTGCGCGAACCCGGGTGTGCCGCATTGGGAGGCGGTTAAGCGTGTGCTGCGCTACCTCGACAGCAGTAGCAGCCTTTGCCTCACCTTCAACGGCAACAACAGCCCCATCCTCATCGGCTACAGTGACGCAGATTGGGGAGGTGACTTGGACACAAGGAGGTCGACCAGTGGGTTCGTGTTTGTGCTCGGGGGAGGTGCAATCAGTTGGAGGAGCAAGAAGCAAGAGTGCGTCGCCCTCTCCTCCACCGAAGCAGAGTACATCGCCCTGAGTGAAGCAGCAAAGGAAGCCGTGTGGCTGCGTGAGCTGCTGGCAAGCCTTGGACAGCAGCAGACCACAGCGACCACCATCTACTGTGAC
>SZWC01013304.1:27115-38514 GCA_023375785.1 Penium margaritaceum | reverse complement strand
ATAGCCCGAGGTGAGCACCTCGGCATCGGGCTACTCCCGCAAGCCTAGTGGTCGTCTTCGACCACTGGCCTCAGGGATCAGTAGATGGCTGGCCTGGCATCCACATGCCATACTCGCAGTGTTGAGAGTGGCAAGCTTTGTACAAAGGCGCTTGACGTAAGTGTGCAGGGAGACTACATCGAGGTGCATCCAGCGTGCCTTATTGGCCACGAGTTTTCGCTACTGTGAGTTCTTGGTCTCATGTGATGGTGTAGCTCATCTTGTGGTGGTCAAGTCAAGCCCGCAGGCATGTGTCTTTGCCACCCAGAGCTCTCCCTTTATAGCATCTCATTTATGTACGTTGAAAGGAGGTACTCTTGATTGAGAACGCAGATCTGTAGCCAGCCACTTGTGAGCATGATCTAAGATCCAACACTGAGCAAGGTATCTATGAGCTTATCGACCTCCTGTCTTTGCGCAAGGGTGTATAGGCTAAGTGGGAGTTTTGCAAGAAGGTGAAGTCTGACGGTGCACTGGATCGCTACAGGGCTGGCTTGAGAGCCAAGGGGTTCTCAAAAGTTGAGGATGCGGATTCTACTGACACGTGCATACCCATTGGTTCTATGACCAGCGTTCACTTTCTTTTCTGGTTTGTTGCTCACCACAATAGGGACGTACATCAAATGGATGTGAAAAACACATTCCTCCATGGAACACTAAAGGATACCTAGCAACCTGGCTTTCAGGTCAGTGACAAGGTCTGGTGCTTGCACAAGGCAGTATACAGCCTGAAGCAATCATCTCAGTGGTGGAACCAGGAGATAACAAGTACATTGATGTGTATCGGGTATATGCAGAGTGACCTCAACCCGTCCTTCTCTTGGATAGAAAGATCAAAACTTCATAGCCAACCTGATCCATGTGGACAACCTCCTGATCATGCCTTATTCGATGGAATCTGTGAAGGAGGCCAACAGTCCTGTAGGCTGCGTAGAAGATGTGATACCTTGGTCTTGTAGATGTTTTCCTCGGGATGGATATCGTACATGAGTGGTGCATACTCTTCCTTCATCAGGCTCGTTATTCTCGTGTTGTATAGAGTGCTTTTTGAAATCCTTGTTGCAGTTTCCACAACCTCCACCCCCATCACACCTGAAGGGCAGTATGCCCTGAAGGTAGAGGATCCAACACAATTATAGGAGACGATGGATGTTACCCTGTACTTGTGCTTCATTTACGTTTTGGTGTATTTGGCCATGAGCACACAACTCAATATCGCCTTTGACGTAAATCTCCTTTCACAGTTCTTGTAGTTTCCTTGGGCTAGAGCCTGTCATGTGGCTATGTGAGTGGTGCGTAACTTGGTTTCTACACCATACCTTGGACTCTGCTTTTTACAACAGTGCTCGGTGGGCGTCAACAGCTACAAAACAATGCTTGGGGCTAGAGCTCTGAAGGACGCAGTCGGAAAAGCTATGTGTTCTTGCTAGGTGGCACCGTTGTGTCATTGCGCAGCAGTAAGCAGGTTTGCATTGCATGTAGCTCATCAAAGGCTGAATCTGTTGCACTTGGGATTGGGGCTGCTTAGGTGGTGTGGCTGCAGTGTTTGCTTATTCATTACGTGATTATGTGCCTTGCATCATTCTATGCTATGACAACCAAAGTTCTCTTGCCATCAGAAAGAAATCTGGTGTTCTTCATGCATACACAAAATAAATTGCGGTTGATCATCGATTTGTGCATGACCTTATGGAGCGACATGAGATCTTTATCCTCTGGATTGGCATGAACATGCAGCAAGCTGACTTCTTGAACAAGGCACTATCACGCGGAAAGTTCATGGCGGAAAGTTATGTCGGGCTCCATCCCTTGTGTGAGGATTACTGAGAGTGGGATGTGCGTGTATTGACTATTGAGCATCGTGTTGAGCACTTGTGTCAATTCTGCAAGTGTATGGACATGCGTAGCATTGGATCATGGGTAAATGCTATGATGTGAGATGTCCCTATCTATTTGTAGAGCTTTCTTGGACCCCTTGGCCGTATCCATGCTCGTGCACATCCATGATACGGACCCAGCTGGTGCCGAAGCACCATCGGGTGGTGGAAACATCGACCAACAGCTGTAAAACATGTATTGCGGTGTCTAGGGTGCTTGCTGGGGCATTGTGCTTTTTTCCTCCAGTATGTAGAGTTTTCTTGGTGGACTGGCTTTTGACGTGCATATATGCATCCGGCTTGAGACTTTGCATCCGTAGGTTCAGATGGTTTTGCATTCGGATGACTGTGTATAGAGTTATGGCCATAACAGTGATTTTAAGCTGGTTTGAGGACAAACCGACACTGCCGCATGACTTACCCACTTGTGCGTCGTTGCATGTATTTATGTTGTGTGATTATCACTTTTCATTCTCTCTATGCATGCTAAGCTATTGAAGCTTATGAGACTTTGCGTGTCTCCCTAGCCAAGCCTTGGTTGTTCCTTGCACCTGCTTGCTTCCTAGTGTGTAAGCTTACAGGAAAGGGTCACCATGTCAGCGGTAGCAAGGCTAGGAAGCTTCCTAGCACTTTCCCAGTCTGAACGTCCAGAACACCTCCTCCTCCCTCATATCAAGAAGTGTATTGCAACAATGTAGCTTGGCGGGTTCAAGAACATACCCCTGTACATTATGTGGAGACAAGCACAGAGAAAATACATGAGTGTGCAAACTCAAGAATCTCTACCATAAAATCCCTGCAATGCAATTGCGTTTTGGGGGGTCAGAAGATCTCAGGAAGCTTCCTAGAAATGCTTTTGCTGACCTTGCAACACGGTCCTAGTCGGCAGTCATGCTATCATGCAAGGCACGCATAAGAGCAGCAAGGATCAGGATAGGAAAGATGCGCATAGATTCAAGGAAGCATATGTGCAAAGAGGGAGAAGATAATAGGAACACCAAAAAACAATATCTGTTGCTGGTTCTACGGCTGTGCACACTTGTCAGAACGAAGTTCCAGCTGAGGCAGTAGAAGCAGGAAGGCAAGAAAAACTCAATGACCACACACATGCTATGTTCTGAAAGTGGTTCACTGGTCCAACATGCAAAACCATGCATGTGGGCCAAGAGGCTAGTTCACCAAGAAAATTACAACGGCTACAATTGGGGCGAACAATGCCCCGACAGGGCACTGACGGTTGACACAGGCAGCATAGTCAGCTGAGCACGTCGCCGGGTGGTCACTACATTTGGACCAGCTGCATAACCATTGCAGATTCGCACAAGCATGGATACGGCCCAAGACATCACTGTAAGCAGTGGACAAGTGAACGTGCACGTGATAAAACCCAACACTTTCCAATGACTTGATGTAGCACATGTCTATGCAGGCAGAGCCAGAGATACAAGGAAAGGGAAGAGAGAGCGGGAA
The DNA here is from genome assembly GCA_023375785.1 of Penium margaritaceum. NCBI lineage: Eukaryota > Viridiplantae > Streptophyta > Zygnematophyceae > Desmidiales > Peniaceae > Penium > Penium margaritaceum. Next base: position 35,128 of record SZWC01013304.1, on the reverse strand, counting down.
AGAGATGTGAAGGCATCGGTTGCCAGGTGCATTCATGAATAGCTACATAAGGAAAAATGAATCAACGATGGTTCTATTAGAAATTTAGAACATAAGAAAGGTGCAATGTGTTTGTGACGGGTGTGAATTCAGCTCCTGCACCAAAGTCGTTGTCGGAATTTGCATAATGGCATCCTTAGCTCACTAGGGGGGGGGGGGGTTCCCCTCTGCGTCACTTTGGGAATAATCATCATCAACGACCCGTACAAGACTTGAATATTGCCCTGCAGGCCTATCTTTTTTTTTTACCTCACCTTCTCGTTCTCGGTCCAAACGAGGGGGTTATAATCTCATACTTGTGATTTTGCATGCGTTTTCCATCTTTGAAACTCAAACTCTGTACTAAAAAACTTGAGTTTATTTGTGAAGCTACAGCAAAAAATCTGCGCGTGCGAGGCACATCCCAAAATCTCGTGCTGACACCTTCTGTTTTGTTTTGCATCTCTCTTCCCCCTCATCTCGATCATCTTGTGGGGGGAGGGTGAGGACAAGGGCTCGAGGCCATTGGCCTCGGCCCTTGAGGATTCAAGGGCCGCCAATTGAGCCACCAGCTCAATCCACAGCCAAAAGGTGGCCGGCCAATGGCAAGCCAGTCACAAGACAGGCCACCGGCCGTCCAGCTGGCCGGTGGCCAGCGAAGGGCTGGCTGTCAGCCAGCCCTCACTGTTGCAAGGGCTGGTGTTAAGCCACCCCTCCCTTTTGCGAGGAGGGAGGGCCAAATTCTTCCTCCCATTTCCCCACTTATTACGAACTGTCCTGGTTCATGACCAACAAGTAGGAGTGCCAGATACTGAGTCATCAACATCATGAAAGAAAATTGATTATGTTGATCACCAACTAGACATGAACACATGCACGACACTTTGACCTAAGTTGCAGCTTTTCAGTCAACACAGCTAGTAGCCATCCCCCTTCATGCTAGAGCGTACATGCAACAACCATGTTGGACGTCCTCAACCTTCTATAGTCACTATCAAGGAATGCCACTCAGCAAGAATGTTATTCATTATGTCCGTGTTCAGGTGTTTCCCCCTCAACGCGCCGATGTGTGCAAGTTGCTAGCTCACTCTGGTAGTCGTTGACCACCCTAATGGGCAAGCAACATTCAGACCCTAACGAATTATGTTCACATCCATAGTTGGCCCGATGAATGAGGTATTCCCTTGCAACCCACAACAAAAATATATGCTCTTTGTATTTGAGTAGGCAAAAGACCCCGTGCTGGCTGTCGACAGTGAGAATTGTGGATGTTGGTAAAACGGTTCCTTTTTTCGTCAATTGAGCAAACATTCTCACATGAAAAAATGTCGTGTATCTTCATACTCAGTAGAAGTAGCAATCCGTTTGCCCCTGGCCCTATGTGTGCAATAATGAAAAACAACCTTATCCACTTGATAAATGTCTTTGCACCCATGGACACCTCATTCGAATATTTGTTTTGTGAAACATCTTATCGCCAATGTCAAATAAGACCTCATGGCAATGTTTTTACTACAAATGCCTTTTTTTGTTGCCGAACCACTTGAAGATGACCCGTTGCCTCCCATACCAAGGAGTATATGCACTCAGCAATGAATTGATTTGAAGGAACCTATATTTCTGTACTCACACTCTGCACCAATGAGAAGAACACCATTGGATGCTGACCACTGGTTAACACAAACAGTGTGAAATGCATACACTCGTTCATCGAGTTTTTCACCGCAAACTCTGTGAGTGCTAGGAATTTTTCAAAGTCATTTATGGTGGGGTCCACCAACAAGCAAACAGTATACTCCATAGTACAATTCATGCACTCTATTTTTTTGTCGCTTTGTGGATGAGATGTTTTCAACATTCGAAACTCACTCAAAAAGTACCGTTGCATAGTTTACAAGAACTTACAAGCATGTTTTTTTATCTCAATTGGAGATGAAAACACAATAGAGAGTTGTGATACTTCACGACGTCCTCACAGAACAAAGGAGCGCTCTCCTTTCCATTCATGTTAGTGATTTGAGGAATGAACTGTGTCATCTTTGTTAGAAAAATGACAATTACTAGTATTACATCGTAACCCCAAGCTGTGTCTGGAAGACAGGTAATAAAAACCACACAGACACACTCCCATGGAGTTCCAAAAATGGGAAGCTGTTGAAGGAGTACACTAGGCTTTTTGTTACTAGCCTTGTTCTGACGATATGGGTCGCATGTCATGAAACAATTACAGACATCGACACTCCATTCTAGCAACCAATAGCAGTCTAAGAGTGTTTATCCCATCTTTTGAGGTCCCACATGACCTGCCACTGGTGGTTCTCGGAACTAAGATATGAAATTCGCTTGAAGGTCTCCCGGATTTGGAAAAATGGCGTTTTCTCTATGCCAAGTCCTTCCAACAGACTCCACTAATCCTTTCTTTTCTCGATTCAAGAGTATTGAAACCAAGAATTCACACCGTATCCCATTTGGCTGATGTTTACAACACCGTTGTAATTGATAATCTCTCGAGGTGGTTGCTAGATAGGTACGGGGGATCTGGTGTTTGCATTATACCTGTTGCAATGGCCATAAAACACCAACCAGTTTTGATGGTTGCTTTGATTTCCACAAACAAAAAACTGAGTGGATTAGCACGGAATTACCACATGAAAAGAAATGTGCTCAGGTATTCACTCCAACGAGCCTGATTTCTTGACAAGTTCAATTGCATTTAGAAAAACACTAACCGGATGTGATCAATCATGACCATCACGCCCTTCTCAATACCCTCAAAGTCAGAATACCACATATTGAAGGTGTGTACCATAGCGAGGAGCTTCTGATCACCATTTGTGTATTGCGTCTCTACGGGGATGAGATTCTGACTCTCATTGATTCCTACGACACATCATATTGCACCTCCCACAGTGGAGATGGATCTAGAAGAGCAAAGACGGGTATATTGGACAAACATTCTTTGACTTTGAGAAAAGCCTTCTCGCAATCAGTTGTCCATTCCCAATGTACGTCTTGTTGCATGAGCTTGGTTATCAAAGCCACTAAGGTCAAATACCCTTGTATAAACCGTCCAAGGCAGTTTGCAAGGCCGAAGAGAGACCTAATCTACTAGACATTTTTGGGACGTGGCCAATCTACTATGGCTTTTTCCTTTCAAATTTTGACACGGAAAACTTCCTTACTGCCTGTGTGTCTAAAATGTTTGAGGTCAATTCATGTTAATTTTCACTTGTTCATCTTTGTATAGAACTTATGCTCCTGGAGGATCACGACACTTTACGCAAATTTTCTATGTGCTCTTCCATTGATTTGGAGAAAACCAGGATGCCTCTAGGCAAACCATGACAAACTGGCCAAGTTGCTTAGAAAATCGTGGCTTTTTTTTTCCTTGGAAGGTTGCCAAAGTGTTTATGAGCTCAAAGTACAAAACGAGACATTGATAACATTCCATGTGCGTCCAAAACACCACTTTGGGTACATCATCTTCCAAGATGCGCATGTGATGATATGCTGAGAAACATCCAAGGACAAAAACACATCTGTCCCTTGGATTACATAGAATATGTCTTCAATTTGTGGTAAGGGGAATCCATTTTTCCGTTAGCTTGTTCAGCGCCTGGAAGTCTCTGCACATACGCAAACCACATGGGGAGTTGTATCTAGTTGAAGCAAAAGTATGTGGCCCATGTGTCAAACTGGTGGAAACACTGCTGGTAGGTTTTGAATGGATTTGAGAACACCGCCAGTAGATGTTTGAGTGTCTCGCCTGGGGAGTTGAACAGCGGGAGAAATTAAGAGTTCCATAACTATGGGCAAGTGCTAATGGGCGACCAGACAAAAGACTAAAATGGACTCGATTTTTGGAGACTACAGCAATCATCAAAAAGGCTCCCAAAAAAGAATCAAAACTAAAAAACACTACGATATCCTCATACCACAACATGAATCCACATTCATTATCTTTCTTTCTCCTAAGTGGTCCTCATTAACGTCACTCCGGGGTGGGAAAAACCCACACCAAGGCCTTGTCTGTTTCCACGACGGGGTCCATTGTCGTGACCACAGCCCTGTACACCCTATATAGCAGTTGTAGCCAATGTCATGACCTCTTTTCCACCACCCGTGGTCTCAAAATAATGGGCCCTAAAGTGGCTAGGCTGCATACTGTTGTGACAAATCTTCTCACAAAAGTCATGTTGCAATTCTCACACGTCTTCTTCAGCTCATTGTTGTCACGACCTTGCTTTTGGTTAGGGGCCTTCTGCCCGCCAATCTTCTTGAATAATGAGTTTATAGGCTGCTTGCCCTTAGGCCCACCTCAGTACTCTGCCGATCCTCCAGCCTTTACAGCATCCATACACATGTTGTAGCTTTGCTACACAGGCGAGTTCAAACATGCATCCAAGTAGTGTTTCAGCTCACGGGATACACTTCACTCATGTATTCACACAACACCCTCTAGTTTGTACAATACTTTTCTGTTGCCACCGTGATGCTCTTGTACTTTGACTTTTTTCCAGCAAGACCATCATGCACATACTCCAGCAGCAAGCGCTCCGGGTACGTGAAGGTCAGGGTCCTTTAGCCCTCGGTGAAGCTTTTAGCTTCCTCTACGAATGCAGTGAACCCACTCAAGCAAGACTCGATCAAGCTACCCAATCATGTGATTTTGTTGAGCTAGTGAAAGGCATGTTACGTCTTCTCGTGCTAGATTTACTTCTTGTGCATTGAGGCGTAGAAATCCTCCCACAACATGGACTACCACTCTAGTTGTGGTCGCTCCACACCCCACTCCTTAACCACATACTTGAAGACCTTGTCTTCAATTTGTGTCATGGAAAGGACACCTCATTGGTCAAAAGGAGCCTTGTGTATACACAAGACGAGCTCCATACAATTTAGCCAGTTGATTCATTTCACACCCTTTCAAAACATATCTACACTATGAAGAAAGAACATGTTCATGAACAACCCTGATGTTGTTGAGGCAGGAAATTCCTCGCTACTACTAGCAGTGGCATCAATAGTTATAGCATGCTCTATTTGCTATTCTACTCACACCTGGGTCATGATCTGCAATGCCTTGTTGAGGTTGTCACATCAGCTTGTTGTCTCATGAGCGGTGAGACGCTAGATCTCATGATCAAGGTCGAGGGCTTGCAGGTTGGCTCAAGGAGACTTTGACTCTGATACTGTTAGAGCCTCAATGATGGTCTCAAGGGCCTCGTACTGTTCGTACATCCTTGTCCACTAAAGGAGGGTACGGTTCACATACATGCCTTCAAGGAGATCCACCTTTCGAAGGAAGCTTTCATCCGTAACTACACTAGAGGGGATGTAGAAATTCCCCATCGCAACCATGTCTTGAGAATGGGATTCCATCCCACTCTTGCTTGTATCACACCTCCACCATCAGTGCTGATATTGAGTTTTCCCACCGCCTCCTTGCCCGCCTGAGTAAGCTTTCAACGAGCAGAGAAAATGGCCTTCATTACGGTATCGTTCTACTCATGCTCGTGAGAAATTCCTGTGTAGCTACTCTTGGCGCTTTGCTGTTTATAAAAAAACGTATCACAAATCAGCTAACGTCTTGCTCTTCTTGAGAGATCGGCTTGAGTTTATTGCATGACAAAGGCAATGATCGCAATCATGGTCACATTCGTCATCATCGACATCGTGCTCCTCGTTAGGGTCCACATTTGGGTGGTCCTCCAAGAGCATGTCCTCCATTACATGGAAGTCATAAACGTGCATGTCAATACACTCACAAACTACTATTTTACCTTGCTCATGCTTCTTAGTTTTGTCGCGTTTAGCATGGGCAGGCTTTGGTGACACAGTTTCCGTTGCTTTGGCTACCTGCTCAAGGTTGTGGCTCCCAAAGTTTTGGAGTCTGCTAAGGGCATGTGGTGAGGCCTTCACCACCTTGCCCTTCTTGGTTTTAGATGGTCCAGCACTTTCTATTCCATCATGCATGTAACTAACACATGACCCTTTTTTAGGCTCACTCCACAATCTTGGAGATGTGTCACCTCTCGTGATGTCCGTTTTTGCTCTGACGATCCGTAAGGTGCCAAAAACAAAATCTACCACTTACCTCTAGGCAGCACAACCACGTTGTAAAAGGTCTAGATTTCCTAGGCTGCCACGGTCGGCGCAATCACATGGTATAAAAAACTGATTTCAATGCTGCAACGGTTGGTACAAACATGTGGGATCAAGCTAACTTCCTAAGCCAAGACTCATAGCACCACATAGCCTATTGAACTTAGGAAAACAGATGCTAGGGAAAAAAAGGGAAGGAAGTAGAAGGAAATTTAGAACTGATCAATGGGTGAGAAGGAGGGAGAGAGGAGTATCTTTTTCACTCCACACAGTGCTCCCACAATTCTCTTGTCTTCTTTTTTTTCCTTCTAGCTTTCCTTGTCCTCCTCTTGAGTTCCTTGGACACGTCTTACGTCTCCTTGACAGCGTCTCCCTTGAGCCAGTGGCGTTAGGGAAGGCACAAAGTTATTCAAGGTAGTGCCTCCCCTTGTTTGTCGTACTCTTAGGCCATGGAAGTCTTTGGTCTTGGGGAGCAGTCCTGCCTCAATACTTGGTAGACTGAAGGACGAGGGATTCTTAAGAATATGTGGAGAAATGGTCCCTAAAAAAACTCCACGTAGCTCCTTGGGGAAGAGGAGAAGCTGTTAGGAGTAGAAAAAACAGAATAATGCTCCTCAATAGCTTTCTAATGCACTTTATGGCGCATATAAAGGTAAATACTTAAGGCCATATCCATCCTGTACTGTTTTTGCTCGTGCTGCATCTTCCTGTGGTATTTCATCTTTGATGTAACCATCCAAATGTTTGTTACAGGGACCGTCCTGCTTTAACACCATTACAACGGGTGTGATTCCGTCTCTTTTACAGAATTTATTGTTGGAGTTCACATGATGGCATTGAGAGCTCGCTAGATGGCTTTTCCCCTTTACGTCACTCTAAAGGAAATTGCCATCAATGACCCATGCACAAAGACTCTTATATTTTGAACCTTAGGAAGCCGATTCCTGTTTTTACCTTGTCCCTTGTCCTGGATACCAAACAAGGAAGGTATTACCTTGAACTTGTGCATTCACACGAGTTTCAGGTAATAGTAGTTCGCTCGAAGTTCTTACTAAGCAAACTCAAGTTTTGTTTGTGGTGCAACAGCATAAAATCGTCACGTGCGATGCACGCCTGGCCATTTCTGGCCGACATGTTCTATTTTTGTCTCCTGCCTCTCTTGCTCGCCTTTTCCCCTTGTCTTACTCGTCCTAAGAGGCGAGGAGGAGAGGACAAGGACAACAACGAGGACGAGGGCTCGAGGTCACTAGCCTCGGTCCTCAAGGCATTACGGCATCCAAGCCGCAAATCAAGTGACCAGCTCGATTGGCGGCCAAGAGGTGGCCGGTCCATGGCCGGCCAATCACCTGACCAGCCATCAGCCATCGAGGAAGCCGGCTGCCAATTGGCAAATGGCCAAGGAGGGGCTGCCTGTCAGCCAACCCTCGTTGTGGAGAGGGGTGGTCACCAAACATGGCCGTTAGATTCGCGTGTTTGGTTGGTGTGGAATGCAATGGCAGGCCATCAGATTGATGCTTTTTGATTGAGGCATGGAGTAGACATCAAATCGCTTACTCGACATTTCTCATTTATGCAATGTTGAAATGGGCACCTGCCTTTGTCGTGATTTTTTCACGTCTGTCGCCGTCACTACATTGCGCAAACACAACAGCTCCGATTCATTCATCTACATACACACACACACACACACACACACACACACACGCAGTTCTTGACATGTCCAACACTTGTTATCGAATAATTGTTGTTTCTAGACACAGTTTTTCCGACCGTCCCCAATCCTAGAATCATCTTTTGCTCTGTACCTCATCCCTGTGAACCACCATGTCCTGCTCGATGTAGTAGAAATAGGGTCCACTAGCAGTGGATTGTCGGGTAGATCCTTATCCA
>SZWC01013304.1:16599-27067 GCA_023375785.1 Penium margaritaceum | reverse complement strand
ACATACACACACACACACACACACACACACACACACGCAGTTCTTGACATGTCCAACACTTGTTATCGAATAATTGTTGTTTCTAGACACAGTTTTTCCGACCGTCCCCAATCCTAGAATCATCTTTTGCTCTGTACCTCATCCCTGTGAACCACCATGTCCTGCTCGATGTAGTAGAAATAGGGTCCACTAGCAGTGGATTGTCGGGTAGATCCTTATCCACATCATGTTAATCGGTGGATGAATCTCTGAAGAGAAAAAGTCTCCACCAACCAAGTGGGACATGAGATTTTGCATTGAACGAGCTTACTTTAGAGCAAACCCAAAATAAAATCTTTATGGAATTTTTTGTCACGTGTTTTGGAGAAAATAAGTGGAATTCCCATAAAAATAAATTTATATCAAAGGCAAAAAAAATAGATAAACAAAAGTGAAAGACTTTGTATTTTATAAAAATGTTGTTTACAGAGCTGTTTTTAGCAAGCGTGTGCACAAATTTATCGGTTTTGTTGGAGTCTAGTGAAAAGGCATCGACTCTCCCTGCATCGGAGTTCCACATAGAGGTGTAGAAATGTTTTCCGATCTTCTGGAACTCTGTGAGAGGAGAGGAATTGGGTGAATGAGTTAATGAGAGATTGAAGGAGGAGCACAAAACCATCGTGTGTTCGAACAAAGAGCATGGCATTCAGGTCAATTGGCCAACCGATCTCATTCATGCCCATAGCGCCAAATGGGTATACTATTTCCTCAGCCCCTCTAGATAAAAGTGGAAACAAACTGTCCAACATACACAATGGTTTCCAAAGAATGGACTTTTTTCCTCTTCCATCCTGTCATACTCAACATTTGCACTTTAAACATCAGCAGTAGATGGCGAAGGACATTCTCCTATTGTCTCACAACAAACCCGCCTATCCTCCCTCGAAACCTCACCTGGTCGGACATTAGTCTTCAATACATCGCATACAACATACACCTCCTAAAATCTAATGCACAACCTTTCGGCATTCCCACACGAGAATGGTTCTTGCTTACCAAGGGGATCCAAGTCCGGCATCTCTTTCATACAGACACTCTTATTGAAGCTTTAGGCAAAGAACCAGAACAAAGCCAACAATCAATACTCGAAGAGGTTTGCTAGAATCTCCTCCTCAGTTGGGTTTCCGTCATGTCTAACCCACCCCTCGTAACAGATATGTACATGTACACTCTGTATGTCATCCTCACCTCCCTCGCAAGCCTCCCCCTTAGGCATTATCTTTAAGCTATACCAACACGGAACCCAATCATGGGGCTCACCCCTACAGGTTTGCAGCGTCACAGGCAAACTTGATCCACACACATGGGGTACAACATGACCGTTGCACGGTCACACGAGCACACCAGTGTGTGTCCGCAAAGGAGTTTTCCTCCGTACACCTCACCAACAAGGCATCCCAAGTTATCGACTTGGAAAAGACGATGCAGCTCTTCACGCTCTCTACAAAACATTCCTAAGCACCGACAAACCATCTGGAACATACAAACCAACATGGGAAGTGAACTATCCCCACATTCGATTTCACTGGAACCAGACCCACAACAATATCATAAACCCCCCTCGTAAATTCAAAACTCAAGACCTCATGCTCGGCATCGTTTACCGATCCATCCAAGTCAATAACCGCTACTGTTTTCTTCCCCCACCATCGTCCCCCTTATGTCCACATTGCAATTTCGAACATTGCTTCATCCAATGTCATAACATCCAGCCAATCACAACGCACCTCCATTCCCTTTTTAAAGCCTTCTTCCCCAATCTCAATCCCCACATACCAATCTCTTCTTTGGCTCGGCCACTGCCACATAAGAAAGAATGATCTGGGATATCACCTGTGCCATGATCCTCCACCGCATGTGGGAGGAACGATGGGCACAACCCAAATGTAACCCCACACCTACACTCATAGCCACCATACCCCATGCCCCCTCCTCCAAGAACACTTACAACATGCGACACTTAGAATTGATCAACTTCCATCAGGAAGACGGAAAACACGAAGTATCTAGGCTCTACACATCATCGTCGCAAACGCCCCTTTCTTGTGCAGTGCATGGAAAGCCAGGGCCACCACCCTAACCTAGTCGTAACTTCCAACAATGGTTGAAAAACCCTTCTATCTATTGTCTATCATAGCTTTTTGGGGGGCCGGGTTCAATCCCTGTGCTCGTTTTTGTTTCAAGGAGACACCCCATTCCCAAAGGTCACGACCAAGGAATAAAAAAAAGAATAAAACTATCCGTACTGCCGTGTTCAAACCCCCGTTTGACGCGGAGTCACGCCCGCCTTTCCTTGCGAATACGAGATGCTCTTGGGGGTCCTCATCAACCAAAAAGGCCTATTTTCAAAGCACTATATTCCCGGATGCATGTAGACGACTAGTTGATGGCTATGGGGAATCGTACCTACAAGAGCAATTAGTATTGTTGAGTAGATTGAGGGAGAATACTCACGGTTGATTTCATCGGGACAAAGAAATTCTCTAGGTTGCTACAAACTGGAATGGCTTCATAATTGTAATCCAATTCGATGAAATAGAGCCGTCAAAACAAGTAGCGCACGAATAAGAAGTCGTTGTGTAAATCACTGCACAATTGGCCACGTTCCTCTTTTACGGAGTCTGTTTTTTTTAAGACCTTTATTCGACCTGAAGTTGGATGGAAGGATCTCGTATCCTGTTAGGCTGCGTATGGATTTGTTTCCTGATTTCCCGTTTTCTTGTATCGGCCTTCGGAGCGGCGTATTAGATAGGCAATCGCGAGGGTAACAATCGTTGGAGTAGATGTTTTTTAAACTAGGAATAAAATAGAAGTCGAAATATTTCTTTGACATCCCCTAAACATGCGCTGACACAACAGGCACCTGCCTTCATCAAGATGTATGCTCGTCAGTCCGGGTAGGTGCGTGCTCTGATGTTTTTGCCCCAAAAAAACTTGCATGGGAGTACCGAGTTCATGCCCGAGATCGGATGTCACGAAATCGTGGTTTTTTCCGTTTGTCGCGCCGGATTCTTGGCAGTTGGCTAGGTGTCGAGCTAATGTGGCAGTATGCGAGCTGAGTCATTTCGCGTTATAGATTGCATGAAACATACCCATCGATAAACCGCGTCATTCGTCTTTCATCTTTCAACGATGCCATGTGCGCGCGACCCTTTCATCGATGAAATGGCTGCAACGTGTATGGCGACTCGACGTTTCATTGACTTTCATCAATGAAAGACTAAAATGCGATCATGCTTTTTTTAAAAAATCTTAAGGCTACCAAGGCAACGATCTGTTTTTCTCAAAATCGGTAGTTTGAACATGCAAATGCAATCAGTCGAACTGAATCGCCATCGCCGATGGGTCAACGAGGGCGTCTCGGTCCGAATCGCCCCCCCTCCCCCCCTTTCTCTCCTTGTCACGCGCTGCCCCCGTCAGTCCATTAAGTAGTCCATGCACGCCATGCAAAGTTGACACTCGTCAACCTCTGCTCAATCACCACCGCCTCACTGCGCATCCACCGCCTCCACAACCATGGCCTCTCCGTCCAAGGCCTCTTCCACGGGAGGCTCTCGCCCCGCCGGCCTTCCTCCACTGTCTGAGGCCTCATCGTTCTCAGTTCCACAGCCATTGAACGCGGCCCACCTATCGCTGCACGCTGCATTCCAGCGCGAATTTCTTGGAGCTCGGCACCCCGTTGCCGAGAGTGAGTGCAACACTCGCCCCCTTGTTGGCAACGACCCAAAGGCATACATTCGGGGGGCCCGTGTTTCGTGGGCCCCTTTGTCAAGCCGTATCATTGCCGCCGGAATTGCTCCAATGCCGCCTAGCACTCCGGCGGCATCCGAGCGCATTGTTGCCAAGCCGGCGCCCGACGTGTCGCCCAAGCCACCCACACCAACCTTGTCCGAGGGTGGAACCACCGAATCTATGGGGAATGCCCTTGGCAAAGGGTTTTGGACGGCGGAGCATGACGTGACGCTCATGAAGATGGCCGCGGACCACATGGGCAAATTCCGCGGGTCGGCCGGGTGGATGACCCGTCTCCACAACGCGCTCATCGACCCATTGAGCACGGAGTTTGGGCTTGGCGAGAAGCTCAAGCGCACCCAAGTCCTGAGCCACCTCAACAACATTGGGGCGCGGTGGAAGCATGCCTATGGCCTCGTTGGCCAAAGTGGGGGGCCGCTCAACCGCCGTTCATGGCAAATTGAGTTGACCCCCAAGAAGTGGGAGGAGATCCGGCGGACCAACCCCGAGAAAGCCAAGTTGGAAGGTAAGAGTATGCCGTGGTATGACCACACTACTCGTTTCTTCTCACCCGACAAGGCGAGGGGAGATAACGTGTTCTCTAGTGGGGAGGAGGGCACGGGAGAGGATGTTTTTTTCCATGATGTTGAGAATGATGCGGTAGACGAGGAACGTCGAGTGCGCTGCAAGGCAAGCTTTGACTTTGTACATGAAGCAATTTGACGAGTTCATGATCCATGCATCTAAGGTACAATGTGTCATTAGTGAGGACATCCCGACAACAAAGTACGGACAAGCAGTTCGCTTGATTAGCCTTGATGGTAGGATCCACATTGACAACAAGTTAATCATTTTAGAAGCCTTCAAGAGTGATCCGAAGCTATGCAAGGACTTTGTGCATTCCACTGGTCCTCTTTGTGAGCGGGTCTTACCGCGTGTTCTCAAGGGTATCCAGAAATTCCGGTGAATGGAGGCAAGGACACGAGTCGCCGCAAGATCAACATGGATGCGGCTGACGATGGCGCAGGTGCGGCAATGAATAATGCAACCGGTGACACGGATGGTGCGTCAGGTAGCCGTGCGGATTCAAGGAGTGGAGAACATGTGGGCAATGTTCCGGGTGAGTTCATGGGAAGCGGGGATGCATTGTATGCACGTGATGAGGACATTGGATTTGTCATGTAACTTTGTCCTCATCACATGCATACAATCCCACATAATTCTTCGGGGTCTTGAGGCCTCTGGGCTCCCGAGCCGAATTCGTTGAGGTGAGAGCACCGGTCACGTAAAGGAAGCATGAGGTTGTAGCCTTCCGGGAAACCCGCATCCGCCAAGAGGTAGTGACCCCTTGGAACCGAGAAACCCCGATGCAAAGAGTCATGAAACATTCTAGAATCATATGCGGATCCTTCCCACCCCGTTACAACAAATGTAAACCGAAGGTCCCTGTCACATGCGGCTAGAATGTTTTGAGTGATGCCTTGATGATGGTTCACAAATGCACCACGTCTGAGATTGGGAACAACAACCGCCACATGTGTCCCATCAATGGCGCTAAGGCACTTACTAAAACAAGGAAGATAATCTCCCCTCCCTTCCCATGCCAATGGTGGTGGTGTTTCCGCCTCCGGTTGTCGGATGACCATGTGCGTAACACTATTCAATGCTCAGACGACTTGACGTATGACGGTGGAACAAGTGGACGTGCTACGTTGAGATCTTTCACACAATTCGCACATGGACATTTGATGGCACACGCATTGCACCCACATGAACACTTTCTCTTCAATAGAGAGACGGGTGTCACAAAGAGAAGTGTTACGCCGTATGAAGTCAATGATGTCGTACCAAGTGTCGACATTCATTCAGCAAATGTTGTAGAAACGTTGTGGGTGACCACAAACAAGCTTGTATAGCCATGGCAATCCGCCAAACAAACTCGTGTGCATGGGTCGGTAGTGCGCTCTTGCGATGACGTGACGTGCAAACTCGGCAAACACTTCCCGCATCATGGCTATGAGAAGTACACGGAGTTGAAGACCCGGCGGATTAGTGCTTGCCGCGCGGCAAGATGGCGGGTAGGTTGGTCCATGGTGGTGTTGTTTGTAGAGTTGCTTTGCAAATGTGGGCGTGGTACCGTTAAAAGCCAAAGAGCGGCAACAAGGTACTGAGTCGGCCTACCTTACACCCGGGATAATGAACCCTGCATGAGGATCGCTTGTGAGCCTTTTGTGTAGCACGCGCTTTGGCTTCACCCTATGTGCGCTATGGCGACGGGAAGCACAGCATTGCATAGCGCGGGTCATGCAAGTGCGCTACGGGTCGAATTGCAACAGCCCGCCGTGCACGAGAGACGGCAAAGGTTGCAAGCTCGACTCCGGGGGCAAACAATTCAAACGGCACGCATCATTCATGCGTGAAACACGACATGAAAAAAAGAGTATTTTGGCGGTCGATTATTTGTATCGATACCCGCAGCGTACATTGCGGGAATCAACGTGATACAATTGTATTAACGCTCGTCTGGCGCATAGATCGTTGAAAGATAAAATTTAGGGATAGTGTACTAAAACCAGTGCTCCTAGAGCAGGTGCTCTAGGATTACAGTGACGCTGCCCTGCTCAAAAAAGCACCTGCTCCATGCCCCAGAATACGGACATTCATAAGCGCGGAAGAATCCTCAGAGGATGGCTCGCATTCGCATCCAAATCGCAGAACTTTCGATCACGGTTCCTCAAACATGAATGAAGACTCGAACAGGATCTGCGTGAGCTCTATGTTGCCTTCGGCGACGGCTCTCTCCTTTTCTGAAAAAGAAGGCGAAACATGTTTAAAATGTTCCGGAGATATGTTAACTGGCGTGGTTCCTTTGAAAACATGTTTCAATTTTTTGAAGCACTTGGAGCACTTGCGCCTACGCTAGGATCATGGTTTGGGATGCTCCGAAATGCTCCTAAGAGAAACTGTAATAATGGGGGCCGGTGTTGCGTTGATCAAGAAGAGAAGGTGGGGGGTTTGTACCAAGTTCGTGCTCAAAATCTAGGGATGCAGCTTGCTGGAATTATGTGGTGGCGTTCGTGGCGTATTCGCTGTTAGTATCCCCAGAAGCACCTGCTCTGAAGAGCAGGATTTTAGTACACTATCCCTTAGTGACATCCGAACCCGGCCCATGTCCGCCATCGAACATTTCCCCCACGACATGTCGTGGATCGTTGTCGTTGCAGCACGCATGCGCCTACACGTCAATCGACAAAGAAACTTTGTTCTTGGTTACTTCAACAGACAACTGACGGCAGGGTTCAAATGCCATGTGCATGGACGCGGCGCAGGTCAACACGAGATTAGTAACCGGTGGATTCGTACACATTGGCCACGTCTGGTAGCGACCCAATAAGGAGGCCGAAACCCGGACTTGGACAACCAGGATGCTTGGCCTTCACTTTACTGGATCAATTTTCCGGACAGATGAATTTCTGGGCATGGTGGCCGAACCGATGAAACAGCATTATCCAGTACGACTGAGTAAAACAACGGCCTGGATTGAACTCTTAGCCCCTCCATTGAAATTGTAGCTCGATTTCAAAGCGCGACCGGGTAAGACAACGGTCTCGATGTAGCGTAGGACATGATTTTCCCCTCTCTTGGAACATCTGTCCGAGATTCAATCCACGCCGTGCACTTATTCAGTCGGGTTGTGAAAAGAGGCACGAAACTGCTGAAATCTTGCTCTGCGATCGAATGAGCCGATCGGGAACATTCGAACCGTCGATCCTCAGCCCTAGTTGTAGATCTACCGATAGAATTCATGTATTCCTTGTCCAAAGTTTTTTAATTTTTCCTTATTCGGCCTCCTTATTGGGTAGCACCAGACGTGGCCGTTTGCACTTTCTGGGCCACGGCTGGGAAGGAGCGAGTCCGAATGCTTCCCCTACCATCGAGTTCTCACCGACCGGTGCTCATGGATGAGCACCGGTCGGTGGTGTACGAAGGCGCGAGACGTGAGTGGCGGACAGATTTATCGTCATGGACTGTCTGTCCATTGCCTTGCGCTGGACCTCCGTCCGGTCAAGCTGTTCTTGAGGACAGCTATGGTCAATTACTAGTTCTCGATATAGGCTTAAGGACGATCGTTCTACAAGACATCTTACATCGACGGCCGAGGGCGATGAAGTGAGCAGGCCGCATTTCACAACTGTCGGACGCAAAAACTTCGGGTAGCCCAGAAAGCTGATGTCATAGAAAGGGTTAGCGGGACTGGCATTCCCACATACCCCTTCGCAGCCGCGGTCCTGGTGCACGCCGTGCACCGGATAGTGCCAATGTTTTTGCTGGGTCGCCGGCGTGGGTCGATGGTCGTTGGTACCGTTTTTGTCGCTCCCCGTGCGACAGTTGTCCAAATTGTTGTCGTGCCTTGTGTCAGAAAAACGAGAGAACCAGAAAATTCGCCAGGTTTACCCTTTCTGGTGGTGCACGATGTGCCATTCAGGCTGCGTTGCGGTACAGGCAGATCTCATGGAAATTTGACCGACAAAGCAATGATTCTCCTGCACGCCAATGTAGACAACAAGAATCCTCATCCAAATATGTAATCTACATCCAAGCTGAAAGAAAGTATGGAACCGCACGGAGGTGGAGGAGGAGAGGGTGGGATCCAACGTAATTACGTCGAAGGGCAGGAGCCGTATGGTAAGAAGGGGCCCGCCTGGTCACTATGCAAACACACATTCACCGAAGTTTCTCCTTACTCAGACCGCGACCCCTGTAACTCGGGGAGAATTCCATTTGGCCGGTCTAAAATCTTCAAAGGAATTCTGAGGGGCAGTGGTGGCCAAAGTTTCTTTTTCATCAGGTGCATTTATTAGGAGTTTCTCTGAGTTCAGGCAGTGCGCTCCGATAGTGTGTTCCGCAACTAAGAAATCAGCAGTAGAATTGTAATAAAGACGATTCAAAGCAAGAACGCAAGTTGGCTTCCTAAGTCAACTTGTAGATTCTAACACTGTTCCCTCCGTGATAAGACATTCCTTTCCTATGCAATTCGACCATGACTTAAAAAACGGCATGAACTTTCCCCTTTTGCTCTTTTCACAACTGCCCGTTTGCTTTGTCATTCCGCTTCGAGCCCGGGCACCAAAAGTCTTAGGCTCGCCCTAGACCTTTCGCTCATGACCATAACGTAACGCTTAAGATTAACAATTGGCACATCGCATGCAAACATACTAGCATACAAGGCGCACATGTGTAGGACCTCCACAATCGGACAAAACATGAAGAGGTGACTTCCTGCAAAAGCATGTCAGCGTGGCTCGTCTTTGGCATTCAAAGGAGTGACAAACAAAAGCCAAATCTTATGGGGAGTCCGTACTTGACTTTTGAAGCCACCATGACTTCGTTTTCATTTTCACTTTTTTGTTCCGAGCCTCATGCCGTAGAACACGTAAGCATTGATAAATGCCCCGTCAGCATGCTAGGGCTCTTTTTGCTCCAATACATGAAATCTGACTCCTCACTTCAAAGTCAGAGAATACTCGACCAGACTAGACATATGCGAAAAATGAACTAGCGATGCCCCACGTCAAAAAATTCCAACTGAAGGGCACACGTGACCCCTATAAGAACACAACATGGTGGGTCCAAGAAAATCAAACAAAGAAAAAAAGGGCAAGAGACGCATATACCCAATTCTCAAAACTGAAAAGTTCATTCGCGCGTCGTCAAGTGATACAAGCATGGATACCCATTGGCCGTCACTAGTGCTACATTAGAAACAAAGAAACAACCACAAAAGGTAAAGTGAGAATGCATTCCATGCGTTGACCACGCATGACATGTGGCGCCCCTGCTAGAGTAAGAAACCCCTTCTTTGAGGGGTTTGAGATACTACTGGTAGCAAATTTGCCTGAATTTCGGGGAGAATTCTAGACCCCATGAATAAAAACATATACTACAAGGCCCCCACGAAGTTACATTAAACTAAAATCCTAAAACTCCAATAAATATAGGGTTAGCGCATACAGACAAATTTTCAAAGAAGGGCGTTCTTGCTTGCTTGACAAGGGGGGATGATCCGTCTGCTTTTCGTTTTTCAAGCGAAACCCCCGCTTTGATGTATGGTGTTATGTTCAGTGTAGGCTTTACCCGTGCCAAGCATGAAAAAACCAAAATAAATCTAAAAGGTTTGCGTTAAAAAACATAAAGGTGTCAATTCTCCATCACGATTCTTGCATGGGAGCATTCCTCATGTAATTTTTTTGTTCTCTTCAGTCGACACATGCCACAAGCAAGAATGGCTTCGGATTGGGATTGTGAATGCTCTACTATTGTTGAATGGATGACAATAATGTTTTGCATTTTATGGGTATCTAAGCTATTTGGACCAAAAATATACGAAATTTATAAGTTAAAACTAGGTGAAGCATGAAAATCATTTAACATCACCCTCACCTCATGATTAGTCTTGTTGGAAAAAATAAACATCTATAATATCTCTTTTAGAAGAAAAATCTAACATGTAATTTGAATGAATGTATACGTAAAACACCTCATAAACGTATGTTGTAATCTGAACACATGAAGAAGCTACAATATAGATAGCAATATCCTTACCCATGAATTACAAAATAAAAACAAAACTATTCATACATATAAATGTTGCACGCAAAAAGTTTGGATCTTTGAAAAGCATAAAAACATGGGAGGC
>SZWC01013303.1:63844-80804 GCA_023375785.1 Penium margaritaceum | reverse complement strand
GGAGGAGTTATGGGGAGAGGCCGTCGCGCATGCTCGGCCGGCAGGTCGCGCACCACCACCACGGCGCCTGCGTCACAGAGAGGAGGAGGCGAGGGAACAGCGACTACAGAGGGCGGTGACCAAATTCGACCAAGGGAACACGTCAAAGGCATGCAATGCCTTGGACAGTACCTCCCTGGCACCGCCCGGACCAGAGGTATTGACGCAACTACAGGCGAAGCACCCGGCAAAGGAGCGGCCGACACCAGCATGGGTAGCAGAGGCAGTGAGGCGAGCCCCTATTGGGTTCCCTGATGGGGATGGAATGCAGAAGGCTCTACTGGACAGCAGTAGAGGCACGGCGGCAGGGCCATCAGGCCTTACTTTGGATCATCTTCGACAAGTCGTGGTGTGAGACGAGCAACTCACGAGGTTGTTAGCACAGCTACTCGCCTCCCTATGTCGAGGACGGCTCCACCTCACAGCTCGGGGCTTTCTAACAGCAAGCAGGCTCATCGCGCTAGCGAAGCCCGATGGTGGGGTACGCCCGATCGCTGTGGGAGAGGCGATTCCACGCCTGCTGTGGAGATGGATGGTCAGCACAGGGAGGAGCGAGATGGAGAGAGCATTGGCGCCGCTGCAGCAGGCGGTGGGAGTGTCGACAGGGGGGGACACGGTGGTCCACACCATCATGGAGCAGCTGGACCAGCAGGGGGAGTGGGGGCTGCTAAGTATCGACGTAAAGAACGCTTATTATTCGGTTGAGCGAGCAGCCATCTTCGAGGCGGTGAGGGCGAGGGGATTCGAACGACTCCTCCCAGCACTGACCCTCTTTTACGACCAGCCTTCGGAGCTCTACTATCAGGGGGGGTCCCAACCATGCGTGCTCCAGTCGGAGAGGGGGGTGCGACAGGGAGATCCTATCAGCCCCTTCCTCTACGCCCTGACGCAGCAGGACGCACTGGAGACAGCACAGGCAGTGATGGGAGGGACTGGTCGGGTGCTGGCGTACTTGGACGACACGTACTTGCTAGGCCCAGTGCAGGAGCTTGAGGCGGCGTTCACTGCGCTACAGGGAGGATTGGCTGTGGTGGGGATGGAGGTTCAGCCTCGCAAATGCCAGCTATACCTACCGGCGGGGGTGGACCAGGCGCCGAAGAGCATTGCGGGGGTCCCGCGAGCGACGGAGGGGATGGTGATTCTGGGGTGTCCGATCGGGACAGAGGAGTTCTGCCGAGCGCGGCTGGATCTAGCAGTACACGAGGTGGAGGAGATATTGGAGACGCTCGTCGACATGCCAGATGCCCAGGCCGCATTCAGCATCTTGAGGGAGTGTACCACTCGCAGGTTGCATCATCTCACGTGGCTGACTCCCCCATCAGAGTGGTGGACCAGCCGGCTGCAACGATTTGACGAGAAGGTGGGGGGTTGCATCAGCCGGCTGGTGGGACTGGATGAGGTGCAGGGGATCAGAGAGCGGCGGGCAGTGGCCCACGCTGAGCAGCAGGCACGGCTCCCGATCTGGCTGGGAGGGCTCGGCGTAACGGGAGTGGGAGACCTCGCACCCCTCTCGTTCGTATGCAGCCGCCTGCAGTCTTGGCACACGGTGAGGGGGTGGGAGGAGTACGGAGACCATGGATGAGGGGGACGTTTGCAGAGCTACGAGAGAGGGCGCTGCAAGGATTCCCAGATGCAGTGAAAGCAAAGGTCCCACAGCTGGCGAAGTGTGAGCAGGGGAGTCCCAAGCGCCTCTTCCACGACTTGTCAGTCGCCGTCTATGAGTGGCGGTTGGGGGAGCTTCGATCGGTGGTGGTAGCGGAGTTGGGAGGAGAGGAGGCACTCCCACAGTTGCAGCGACTTGCGGCGGTGCAGGGGGAGCACAGCGGGGATTGGCTATTGGCACATCCGAGGTCCGTTACCGACCGTCTGTACATGGTACCAGCAGACTGGAGAGTGGCGTGCAGGTTTCGCCTTGGGCTCCCCATTGCACACCTACGCCATACACCGGCGTGCACATGTACAGAGCGGAGCCCTATACACCCATGTGCACCGCAGCACGTCCTCCGATGTGTCTATGGAGGGGGTACGAAGGCGGTCCATGATGCAGTGATGAGGGAGTTGGCAGCAGTGGTTCGCGAGAGCGGGATGGGCGGGGTGACGGTCGAGCACGAAGGCCTCCTACCTGAGGGGCAGCCAGATATCACATGCTTTGACCCAGCCACGGGACACACACTTGTGATGGACTTGGTCATCGCCGACCCGCAGCGGCCGAGTCTGGGGAGGAGATCGACAGAGCGGCCGGGCGTGGCATTGGAGGATGCGGTGCGCACGAAGGAGAGGAAGTATGGAGGATGGCAACGCGAGGCAGAGCGCGACCATATGGAGTTTGTCTTCCCCGCGATGGAGACCTTGGGGGCCTTCTCGCGAGGCCTCGGCAAGGTATTGCGGACATCGTCAGAGGCGACCGAGCGGAGGTTGGCCCGACAAGGAGGTACCGCATGGGTGTGAGTGCCGCTACGCGCCCTCCTCAACCAGCGCATGGCAGTGGCCCTGCAGCGAGCACAAGCGCAGCAGTTGCAACAGCGGGCCGCGGAGCGGGCGGCGGACACGTCTCTTGACCAGGACATTGCCAGAGCATGGAAAGTGCTGTATCGTAGGGATGAGAGACCATCTGTGGCAGACCTTTGCTTTGTGGAGCGGGGGTAGAGGGACAGGTTGGGTTGGTTAGGATGGCGAGTGCGAGTTCAGGGCCATGTGCCAGACCTTTACATTATGTGCTCATTTTACCGGTGGCTTTGGCGTTCTTTGTGGATTCCACTGTGGTGGAGATCTCAAACTTGTATGTCACATGTAAACTCATATTTCATTTAATGAGATTGATCTATCTATCTATCTATCTATCCATCTATCTATCTATCTATCTATCTATCTATCTATCTATCTATCTATCTATCTATCTATCCATCTATCTATCTATCTATCTACCTACCTACCTATCTATCTATCTATCTATCTATCGATCTATCTATCTATCTATCTATCCATCTATCTATCTATCTGTCTATCTATCTATCTATCTATCTATCTATCTTTATATCTATCTATCTGTATATCAATCTTTCTGTATATCTATCTATCCATCCATCCATCCATCCATCCATCCATATTTCCTTTTAATTTATCCATTTATCTATCTATCTCTCTATCTATCTATGTATCTATCTATCTATGTATCTATCTATCTATCTATCTATCTATCTATCTATCTATCTATCTATCTATCTATGTATCTATCTATCTATCTATCTGTCTATCTATCTATCTATCTATCTATCTATCTATCTATGTATCTATCTATCTATCAGACACCAGAGCCGTGGGCGGCAGCGTCGCAGGGGGCTCTCAAACGGGCTTCCAAAGGGGGTGGTCCCAGACAGCCCAAGTTCCGGGGCTACGTCAGATTGGGCCTGTTACGTCAGCAGGCCTCTGCGGTCCCAGCGAACCGGGTTTCGCCACGTGGCATGCCTTAGTAGCTGCACACGCCACGTAATCGACCCGTCCACGTCACCCGCTCCTACCAGACAGCACAGGGTACCGTTTGAAGAGCAGAGGGTATTGGTGGGTAGCCTTTGGAGAGGGCTCCACACCGGGCCCACTCCGGCTCCGCCACGTAGCACACAGTGGGAGCGAGCGGCAAAAAAGCCCGGCGGATTGCTGATGTCAGCATTTCTGCCGGGCCGTGGCGGGCCCGGTCTGCCTCCATGGGGCACCGTTCCAGGCGAGAACGGGCCCGTTAGATAGCCCTTGACAGGAGCTCTCCAAGGGCCCACTCCCGCCCTGCCACGTGGCGGGAGGGGGGAGCAATGTGGAGAAAGGGGGGGCGGTGAGCCCCTCAATCGGGATGTGGGCAGCACCGATGACGGGCTGCCATCCCTCGTGTGCCGGCTGGGGGACGCCACGCAGCAGCGAGGGGGGGGNGGGGGGGGGCAAGCGGAAGGCAGCCGGTGGGAGCGAGGCTCAACCGCTGGCCACCAGACGGCGGACGACGGAGGAGGAGGGGAGCGGCCAGGAGGGGTGGGGCACCTGGCGGATTCACGGCTCAGGAAACAACCCCCTGCGGCCGTTGATCATCGCCATCGGCGAGCCAAGGGGGGAAGGGGGACCCCTCTTGCTTCCGCCGTGAGAGGAGTCTCCACTCCTTGGGGGCCCACAATTTTCTCGATATACCCACCCAGGGGGGAGTTCGCAAAATACTCAAAGAGGGTATTTCTGGAATACCCGGGGTACCTGGCAACAATCGAACTTCCTCCTTCAGCACACACAACACCAATGGCCCCGATTTTTCCACCAAAACATCAGAAAACAAATATAGATAATCCAATTTCAGGGAACCCCCCGGATCCTGCCCTCATCTCCATCACCACCGACAGAAAACCCCCCCTCCAACCACCCACAACCCCGCCGGCAGAAGCCCCGGTGGTCGAGTTCAGGGGGGGGGGGGACCGAAACCACCACTGCGGCCAGCTTGCAGCAGAAACAAGACAACGATGAAAGGGCCACGGAGCTGGCAAAAGAAGCAGGCAGAAATCCGAGTAGCACAGCAGGAGAGGGCACGACGACGGGCGGTCAGCAAGGCGTGACAATAGGCAGCACCGGACTTTGCAGTGACGAAGCAACAGCCACAACATGAGGGGGGAGAGGGAGCAGGTAGCCCCACGACGCGCATGGATGTGGACAGAGAAAAGGTCATACTTGGGAGAGAAGGCAAAGAGGACAGAGGGGAGGAGGATGCAGCAAGCAGGAAAGAGACAATGGGAGAGACAGGCTGGATACAGGCCAGCGGGGCATTGGCCGAGACTAAGGAGCGGCAGGACCACGGTATAGAGGACAGGACCAGGGAGAGATGGCAGCTTTTTGGGAGCGGAAAGGAAAAGGGGAACAGCGAAAAGGCGAGCGGACATGTAGAGATAAAGGTTTTGATGGAGAGGGTGGAGGTTGAGCCCTTAGGGAGGGGCCCAGAGGAGAAAGACGAGGACCGGAGGAAGACAACGAAAACTGACACAAGCCAAAGCGGAGTAGAAGGAAGGAGCCCAAAAAACCCAAGCCAACACGAAGATCGCCGCAACCAACAAGGGTGGGTAAAAATGGCGCAACAACTATGGGAAGAGGTGGTCCTGGCATGCGGGGTGATGCAAGACTTCACCAAAGACAGGATCCAAGGGTTGTTCCTCCGCTACGACGAGGTCATGGGCTGACACTTCACCATCCTCCAGGGTCAGACGGATGCCCTCCGACAGGAACTACAATGGGTCCAGGTGGCGCACGCAGTGTCAGAATCACGTGTGCAAGAGTAATACGAAGCTACGCGCGAGGTGCAGGCGGTAATCACAGCCCAGGCAAGGGGGAGGAAGGATGATCGGCTGAAGAACAAGAGAGCATGACGGGAGGTCGTAAGGGGATGTGAGACTTTGCGCGATGCGGCACTGGGCGTGCTCAACCAGTAGCAAAGGCAACTTGGGGAACTAACGCGGGCCTTGACTATGCAGTGGGCATTGTCTCAGAGGAGTAACCACTTGATTCAGGTTTTGGAGAACAGAGAAGTGCAATCAGAGGAACGGGTCCTAGCACAACGAGAGGAGGCGGAGATGGCCGAAGGAGCAGACGGGGAGGAGTAGGTGATTAGGACCAGACAGACACGCAAGGAAATGGTGACAGGGTCCATGGAGACAGGATACGTGGGAGATGCGCCGCAATCGATCAAGGGGAGAGGAGGAGAGGAGGAGGAGACAGGGGGGAGACAGGCGGGAAGGTCCCTAGTGCTAGGGACCATAGCACGCAAGGGAGTGGAGGGAGCGTAGGGAGCGGAGGGATTGCAGCCGAAGCAAGCGAATCAGGTGCAGGAGGTGACGAGGAGGAGGGTGATGACGGGAGGAGACGGAGGGAGGATGCGGGTGAGGCAGTGGGTGAAGAGGAGGAGAAGAAAGGGGAGGAAGAGGAAGAAAAAGGAAATGAAGAGGAAGGGACCCGAGAGGAGAGGCAAGGAGAAGAGGGTGTGAGGGTCCACCCACCAAAGGGGGACGTAGTGCCAATATTGACCATAGTACCATGGACGACAGAAGGGGCCGGTGGGCCGATCATGAGGATGGACAGGCCAGCAGGGACACAAAGAACATGCATGAAGATGGGGGCGAGGAGACGACGTGGACGTAGGAGGGCCAATGAAGGCAAGGAGGCCCTGGATATAGGAGAGGGAGCGAAGGCCCCTGGGAGGTGGAAAGAGGCAGGTGATCACAAGTCATACCGAGTGCCACCAGGCACATCAGGGATGGGCGCCGCAACGGAGGGAGGGGGAGAGGCACAGGAGTGAGAGGAGGGATCACAGCCTTCACCTGGGGAGATAACCATTGGAGCAGCAGCGGGACACACACAAGGGGTGGATCAGCAACCAGACACGGATGGGGGAGAGAGGACGACACACGCAACGAGCGATGCAAGCAGGAGCGGGGACGACATTGTACAAAAACAGGTGGCAGAGAGTGGGGGAACACCTGTACGATGGGGCCCACCATGGAAGTGCCCTTGGATGGGATGTGGGTTCACTGAAAAAAGGAAGCAATCGATGAGTGGACTGTGGGGATATTGCCATAGGGGCTACTGCTTGATGTCGGCATTCCAAGGTGTTTAGCAACGGATCCAGGATGGGGTAATGGAAGTGTGCAAGGAAGCTCACCGTATGGAGGGGGACACCAGGATAGGGGATCAGGGTGAGGACACCAGTGAGCGTCTGGAGTGGTTGGCAAGGCGATAGGCACTAGGAGCAGGTCCGGCGGACCCGGAGCAGATCCCTAGGGTGGAGGGATGGCAGGCTGAGCGATGAAGGATTCAGGAGAGGCGGGCGGCATAACGAGAGGCACGACGGTTACGGAGAGTGCGAGGAAAGCACGTCTAGTGGAAGCGAGCCAACCGCAAGAGGGAGCGTAGCCAGGAGGGTAAGTCCTCCTCCCCGCGAGATCGGTTGCAAGGGGAGCAGCTAGGGGGCGGAGCAGGCAAAGGAGGAAATCCACTGGGAGGCAGGGAGTCTCCGAGGAGACCACGGGAGGGGCTCGACCATGACCATAGACCCGGGGTTCAGGGGAGTGCGAGAGAGGATGCAGACACAGTGGCAGGACAATATCTCCAAGAGTTGTTCCCTCTGACACCACCAGAGAGGAGGGGAGAGAGGGGAGTAGTGGGACCGGAGAGCCACGGGCAAGACCGAGAGGCGAGGGTGGGGCTGATGACAGAGAGGGACATGGGACAGCGACGACAGCGCGAGGTCGTCAGACCAGGGATTGGGGGTGGAGGTGCAGCAGTGGCTGGAAGGCTGACAAAGGAGACCACCAGAGACTAGTCTCGGGTGAGAGGAGTGACAACAGGTGCGACAGGAGGGCCTGGGGGAGGAGCTCGAGGGGGCACAACCATGAGGAGGGGAGGACCAAGACCGTCGGATGTAGCATTAGGGGGCGCTCAGAGAGGTAGGGGAGACAATTGCCCGGGTACTACAGGCAGAGGGGAGTAGCAGGAACGGCCGGGGGTTGACACGTGTGGGGAGCAGAGCGGTGCCTAGCGCTGGGAGCAGTTGTGGCGGTGGGCAGAGGGGTTGGAGTGGGGCCAACTGTATGGGGCAGAGATACTCCCCCCCTTCATCTACTCGCGAGTCCCAGCAGACGCTTTGGACTCAGTTTGGGCAGCGGTGGTAGTCCCCTTGGTGAGGTGCACATCCCATCCCATGGATGCTAAAGGACCCTTACTGTTCTAGGTGATGCCGAGCCTCATCCTCAGGACACGCCCACAGCATTGGGGGTGCTCAGATGCTGAGTGGGTGAAATCACTAGCGACCCACTTCCTTCAAGGACAATGGGAGGAGTTATGGGGAGAGGCCGTCGCGCATGCTCGGCCGGCAGGTTGTGCACCACCACCATGGCGCCTGCGTCACAGAGAGGAGGAAGCAAGGGAACAGCGATTACAGAGGGCGGTGACCAAATTCCACCGAGGGAACATGTCAAAGGCATGCGATGCTTTGGGCAGTACCTCCTTGGCACCCTCTGGACTAGAGGTATTGGCGCAGCTATAGGCAAAGCACCCGGCAAAGGAGCGGCCAACACCAGCATGGGTAGAAGAGGCAGCAAGGCGGGCTCCTACTGGGTTCCCTGATGGAGATGGAGTGCCGAAGGCCCTACTAAACAGCAGAAGAGGTACGGCGGCAGGGCCGTCAGGCCTTACGTTGGACCAACTTTGGCAGGTCGTGGTGGGAGACGAGCGGCTCATGAGGTTGTTGGCACAACTACTTGCTTCTATATGTCAAGGACGGCTCCAGCCCACAGCTCGGGGCTTTCTTATAGCAAGCAGGCTCATCGCGCTAGCGAAGCCCGATGGTGCGGTACATCCGATCCCAGTGGGAGAGGCGATTCCTCGCCTATTATGGAGATGGATGGCTAGTACAGGGAGGAGCGAGATGGAGAGAGCATTGGCGCCGTTACAGCAGGCGGTGGGAGTGTCGGTAGGGGATGACACGGTGGTCCACTTCATCATGGAGCAGCTGGACCAGCAAGCGGAGTGGGGGCTGTTGAGTATTGACGTGAAGAATGCATATAACTCGATTGAGCAAGCTGCCATCTTTGAGGCGGTGCGAGCGAGGGGATTTGAGCGACTCCTCCCAGCACTGGCCCTCTTTTATCATCAGCCCTTGGAGCTATGCTATCAAGGAGGGTCCCAGCCATGCGTGCTCTAGTCGGAGAGGGGGATGTGATAGGGAGACCCTATGAGCCCCTTCCTCTATGCTTTGGCGCAACAAGATGCACTAGAGACAGCACAAGCAGTGATAGGAGGGACGGGCCAGGTACTAGCGTACTTGGATGATACATACCTATTAGGCCCAGTGCAGGAGCTGGAGGCGACGTTCACTACGCTGCAAGGAGGATTGGCGACGGTGGGGATGGAGGTCCAGCCTCGCAAATGCCAGCTGTACTTACCGGCGGGGGTGGGCCAGGCGTCGGGGAGTATTGCAAGGGTCCAACGAGCGACGGAGGGGATGGTGATTTTGGGGAGTCCGATCGGAGCAGAGGAGTTTTGTCTAGCGTGGCTTGAATTAGTAGTACACAAGGTGGAGGAGATATTGGAGACGCTCGTCGACATGCCAGATACCTAGGCTGCATTCAGCATCTTGAGGGAGTGCACCACTCGCGGGCTTCAGCATCACA
The DNA here is from genome assembly GCA_023375785.1 of Penium margaritaceum. NCBI lineage: Eukaryota > Viridiplantae > Streptophyta > Zygnematophyceae > Desmidiales > Peniaceae > Penium > Penium margaritaceum. The sequence continues at coordinate 71,586 of SZWC01013303.1, read as the reverse complement.
TGCTGCTGACGCCACTATGAGAGTGTTGGACCAGCCGGTTGCAGCGCTTTGACGAGAAGGTGGGGGATTGCATCTGTGGGCAGGTGGGATTGGACAAGGCGCAGGGGATCAGAGAGCGGCAGGCAGTGGCCCACGCTGAGCAGCACGCACGGCTCCCGATTCGGCTGGGTGGGCTCGGCTTAACGAGCGTGGGGGACCTCGCACCCCTCTTGTTTGTATGTAGCCGCTTGCAGTCTTGGCACACAGTGAAACGTCTCTCCCATCCACGAGGTCCCAAGAATAACGCAGAGGGCGAGGGAGGATGAGAGAGACCATGGACGAGGGGGAAGTTTGCAAGGCTACGAGGATGGATAGTGCAAGGATTCCCAGAGGCAGTAGAAGCAAAGGTCCCACAGTTGGCGAAGTGTGAGCAGGGGAGCCCCAAGCGCCTCTTCTAGGACTTGTCTGACGCCATGTATGAGTGGCAGCTTGGGGAGCTCCGATCGGTGGTGGCAGCGGAGTTTGGAGGAGAGAAGGCACTCCCACAGTTGCAACGACTCGCGGCAGTGGAGGGGGAGTACAGCACGCATTAGCTATTGGCACATCCCAGGGCCGTCACTTACCCGTTGTACATAGCACCAGAGGACTAGAGAGTGGCATGCAGGTTTCACCTTGGGCTCCCCATTGCACACTTGCTCCATATACCGGCGTGCACGTGTGTAGAGCAGAGCCCCATACACCCATGCGCATCGTAGCACACCCTCCGATGTGTCCAGGGAGGGGGAACGAAGGCGGTCCACGATGCAGTGATGAGAGAGTTGGCAGCAGTGGTACGCGAGAACGGGATGGGCAGGGTGACTTTCGAGCACGTAGGCCTGCTACCAGAGGGGCGTCCGGATATCACATGTTCTGACCCAGCCACAGGTCACACACTTGTGATGGACGTGGTCATCGCCGACTCGCAACAGCCGAGTCTGGGGAGGAGGTCGGCGGAGCGGCCGGGTGTGGCATTGGAGGATGCGGTGCGCACAAAGGAGAAGAAGTATGGACGATGGCGATGTGAGGCCGAGCGCAACCATATGGAGTTTATCTTTCCCGCCATGGAGACCTTGGGGGCCTTCTCGCGAGGCCTCGGCAAGGTATTGCGGACATCGTCAGAGGCAACCAAGCGGAGGTTGGCCCCAGAAGGAGGTACCACAGGGTGTCGGTTCCACCACTCACCCTCCTCAACCAGCCCATGGCAGTGGCCCTTCAGCGAGCACAGGCACAGCAGTTGCGACAGCGGACCGCGGAGCAGGCAGCAGACACGTCCCTTGACCAGGACATCGCCAGAGCATGGAGAGTGATGTATAGGAGGGATGAGGGACCATCTGTGGCAGACCTTTGCTTTGTGGAGCCAGGGTAGAGGGACAGGGGTTGGAGTAGGACCAAGTATATGAGGCAAACGAAACCCCCCCCCCTTTGTCTACGAGCAGATCCCAGAAGGCAGGTTTGATTTGGTTTGAGCAGTAATGGCAGTCCCCTAGTGAGGTGCACATCCCACCCCATGGATGGTGTAGGGTCCATACTGCTTTAGACGGTGCCTAGCCTCATCCTCAGGACTCTTCCACAACATCAGATTAGCTAAGATGATGACAAGGTTTGATAACTAGCGACCAATTTCCCTTGGGGAGAGTGGTCAGAGTTATGGAGAGAGGTCATAGCACATTTTTTCCATGCAGATCATCCACCACCACCATGTCGCCTACGCCTAAGAATTGAGGAGGCGGGGGCGCAATGACTACAGAGGGCGTTGACAAAGTTTGACCGGGGGAACACTTCCAAGCCATGTGAGGCTTTGCACAAAACCTCATTGGCACCGCACAAACCGGAGATGTTGATGCATGTCCAGGAAAAGCACCCACCAAAGAAGCGGCTAACACCAGCATGGATAGCATAAGTGGCAAGGTGAGCTCCGATAACATTCCAAGATGTAGATGAGGTGCAGAGCGTCCAATTGCAAATTAGCAGAGGCACAATTGCAAGGCCGTCGTGTCCAACACTAGTCCATCTTTTGTAAGTTGTGGTCGGAGACAAGCGGCTCACAAGGCTGTTGGCATAGCTACTTGCCTCTCTATGCCAAGGACGGCTCCACCCCACAACTCAGTGCTTCCTTGTTGCAAGTTGGCTTATCAAGCTAGAAAAACCTCATGGTGGAGCATTCTTGATTGCCATAGGAGAAATGTTTTGACGCTAATTATGGAGATGGATGGTGAGTATAGGGAGGAGCAAGATGGAGAGGGCATTGGCACAGCTACAGGGGACGGTGGGAGTGTATGCGGGGGGGGAAAGGTGATCCACACCATCAGGGACTAAGTAGACAAGTAGGCAGAGTTGGGTTGCTGAGCATCATTGTGAAGGATGTATTATACTTGGTCAAACAAACAGCCATCTTCAAGGTTGTTTGGGTGAGGGATTTTGAGTGGCTGCTCCCAGCACTGGCCCTCGTTTACGATCAGCCCTTGGACCTTCAATACTAGGGAGGGTCCCGGCCATGCGTACTCCAATTGGTGAGGGGGGTGTGACAAGGAGATCCTATCAGCCCCTTCCTCTACACTTTGGTATAGTAGGATGCACTAGTGGAGTTACAGACGGCGATGGTAGGGAGAGGACGGGTGTTGGATTGCGTGGATGACACATCCATGTAGGGTCTAGTACGGGAGTTGGAGGTGCTGTTCACAGCATTACACAGGGAATTGGCCATGATGGAGATGGAGGTCTAACCTCGCAAATGCCAGATGTACCTACCAACGAGAATGGAACAGGGATTGAGGGGCATCGTGGGGATCCCACAAGTAATGGATGGGATGGATGTTTTGGGGAGCCCGATTGGGACAAAGGTTTTTGGTCAAGCGCACCTAGAAGTGGTAGTACATGAGATGGAGGAGATATTGGGGATGCTTTTCCACATGCCTGATGCCAAGGCTGCTTTCAACATCTTAAGTGAGTGTACCACTTGTAGTCTTTAGCATGTTACGTAGTTGATGCCCTCGTTAGAGTGGTGGAGTAGTCGGTTGCAACGGTTTGACAAGAAGGTGGGTCATGCTTCTCTCGGTTGTTGGGACAACAAGGTATAGGGGACCAGAGAATGGCAAGTAGTGGCCCACGTCAAGCAGCAGGCGCGACTCTCGACTCAGCTGGGCAGACTAGGCTTAATGAGTGTGGGGGACCTTGCCCCCCTCTTGTTTGTATGCAACCGACTCCAGTCTTGGCACACGGTGAGACGTCTCCTCCATCCATGGGGTCTCAAGGAGAGCAAAGCGGGCATGGGAGGATGGCAGAGACCATGAACCATGGGGACCTTTGTAGAGCTTCAAGAGCGGGTGTTGTCAGTATTCTCAGATGTTGTAAAAACAAAGGTTCCATAGCCGACGGAGTGTGCACAACGGAGCCCCACGTCCCTATTTTAGGAGTCGTGTGACATGGTCAACAAGTGACAGCTTGGGGAGCTTTGATCAATGGTGGCAGTGGAGTTGGCAGGGGATGAGGCGCTCCCGCAGTTTTAGTGGCTGACGATAGTTCACAGGGAGCACAGCAGGATTGGCTACTAGCACATCCCTGGTCCGCCACAAACTGGCTGTACATGACAGCGGAGGACTAGAGAGTGGCGTGCAGATTTTGCCGTGGGCTACTCATAACACACCTGCATCACACGCTGGCANGAGTGATGTTCGATCACGTGGGCTTGCTACCAGAGGGGTGCCCAGATATCACATGTTTTGACTCAAACACAGGTCACACGCTCGTGATCAATTTGGTCATTGCTGACCCAAAGCGGCCGAGTTTGTGGAGGATGACTGCAGAGCAGCCAGGATTGGCACTAGAGGTGCAGTGAGGAGAAAGGAGAGGAAGTATGGATGGTGGTGACGCAAGGCAAGGCGTGATCACATGGATTATGTTTTCCCTACAATGGAGACCTTGGGGGGCTTCTTGCAAGGCCTCGGAAAGGTGTGACGGACGTTGTCGGAGTGGACCAAGCGGAGATTGGTCTGACAGGGAGGTATTGCGGAAGTGTTGGTTCCTGTGCATGCCCTCCTCAACCAGTGCATGGGTGTGGCCCTCCAGCAAACACAGACACTAAAGTTGCAATAGCAGGCCACAAAGCGCACTACTAACACTTCTCTTGACCAGGATATCTCTAGAGCGTCAAGATTGCTGTACAAGAGGGAGAAGGGACCATCCGTGCCAGACATGTGCTTTGTGGAGCAAGGTTAGATGGAGAGGATGAGTTTTTTTTCATCCTGAGTATGAGTTCAGGTTTGTTTTGTACACTTTCTACCGTGTGCTCATCTTACTGGTGGATTTTCTGTTCTTTGTTTATTTCATTCTGGTGGAGAACTTGGAACTTGCATGTCACATGTAAACTCAAAACTCATTGAATGAGATTGATCTATCTATGTATCTGTATGCTATCTATACATTTTTATACCTATATCTAACCATCTACCTACGTTTCTTTCTATCTTTTGATGTATTCATTACACAATCTATAGATCTATCTATCTTTTGGTCCTTGTGTATATTTCTCGCATGTTCCTCCTCCTTCGTACTACTTTCACGTCTTGTGCATCCCACTTGCCGTCCGTGCACTCTTTATGTCTGTCTATTCCTCCTCTTCATTACCCTATTTCTCTCTTTAAGGCTATGATTCTCCTCCTATCAGTATTCCGACTGATGGGTTAACATCACTCTTAAAGTGTTCATCCTTCAGCAACATTCTCTTCTCATCTTCACTCTATCATCTACTCCCATGAAAACAATTATTTATACCAAAATCCTCTTCCAAGGCTTCAATGTAACCTCTCCTCTCCCTTGTCCTCTTGAACCCTCTCTCATCCACCTCCATCATCTTTTTCCTCAACCTCCTCCTTCATTACTCTCTCCCCCCTCCCACTCCTCCTCTTCTCCCCCCCCCCTCCCTCTAACACCTAGTCATCCTCTCGAACCTCAAGATCATCAATATTCTCTGATAAGACTCTTCTATCTGCCGGATTTATGCCATGTTATGAGCCCATCCACATGGCATGTGGCTTTACGCACATTTCCATGTATTTTAATGTTCTCTCTAGACCTTTGAGGAATTTCTGTAGCTAATTCACTACGTTTGGTACAAGTGAGGTTACTTTGTTTTTTCTCAATGACATCATCATCTATGTTGAAAATTTTGCCTTCGCCTTTTCATGATCATTACTTTGCCTCATATGTGTCAAAAATAGTATTGTATCCTTTCATTATGTAAAATTGATGATGTCTCCTTATAGTGTGATGTTCAGGTTATTAGAGAGTCATGCCCTCATATTCTATGCTCACTGGTCGTGCTTCATATCATCAAATAACTTAGGAAAGTGAGGTTTCAAAGTCGTGCCAAGAATGGTTGGGAAAATTCAGGATGGTATAAGGCAAAGTTGTTATAAATTATTTTTTCATGTTGAATGAAGTAGCAATGGACATAGTGTTTAGCAGATAGAAGGGCAGTCTGTTAAAATCAGTTAGCCCAATTAATACTTTTCCACAAATTAGGAGGCAGAACAACCCACTAGCTATCGATTGTTGGAATGGTGGGTGTGCGCACCAATCCAAGTTTTCAGGTGATCGAGTACCTATTGAATGTACCTGCATGGTTCATTCATTCATTTCCTGAGTTATCCCACCTATTTCACATATACTCTTTTAAAGATCATGAAATACATTGCAATAACAATAGCTAGATGCCTAAGATGACCATTAATGGTTTGCCACTTAAACAAACAAACTTCTCAAACTCTTTACATTCAAATCGTACGACCAAGGAAGGCTCATAAATTCTTCATAAAAATTTAAATATAACATTTTTCCTTTATCAATTTTGTTTTCAATAACTATTTTCTATGTTTTCAAAGGGAAAAGAATGTTCTAATAAGTTTTGAATAAGAGTACATGGTTATAATACTGTTGCCTTTCCAATCTTACGAATATGATGAATAATGCAAAAAGGAATGGTGAGATTTGCTAATGAATTAACAATAGAGACATGGAATGGGCATTGATATTACATGATAGCTTTGGATTCATGTAAAAGGTATTCATTTGGGATGATGCACCGTCTGCTACACCCTCTAAATACAACATTTCCTTGGGGAGGACCCATTCTTTCTCTTATGGGTTCTGTATTACTTCTCCAATGGAGTTTAAATCACAAAGTTAACTTGAATTTTTCTAAACACGTGGAAATAATCTCACACAGACGTGGCGGAGTCATAATAGAAAATTTGTTCATCTTTGATGAGTGTTGATATCAAATGCTGAAAGAAACAATCTTTCATTATTAATGGAAACACATGTATTTTTTTGTGTGTCTGCCAGCTACACTGTAACATAAACTCTCCGAAAACACTTTTGACATTTGGGAAGGAGGCACCCCTCACCTTGACCTTCAACAAATCCCTCCATTTTCTCTCCAAGCATGAAAGTGCATTGGGTGGGTGTGCTGGGCTGTGTGTTTGGATGATACAAATGTTTACAAGATACCATGTTTGTTACAGGCTCCTTTAATAGAAAACTAAAACTTTAAAAATCAAATACACTATTGAAGAGTTTATTTTTCTATTAGATACACTTCTGGTTCACCCTCCCAATAAACTGATAAAGTAGCAAACCTTCAATGCTACTTGGGTTATCCAGCCTAGTTTAGTCCTCGACTTCCTCCCAGTTGTTTTCCTTGCGAGACGTACGTCTCCTTACATTCCGCTCTTGTGGGACACGCTCAAATTTCATTCGAGCTGTGTCACGTGTGTCTCGCATGGCTCACCACACGATGTGGCGAGCCATGCGAGACCTGTGGTGCGACCCGATAGGGGTCAGACACTCATGCTTCTCTCGCTCACTTTCGTTCCTAACTTTCATAAATTTTGCCTCAATCTCTCACGTTCTCAACTCTCGATCCTCCCCTCACAGATCTCGAGAGCCCCGCCCCTCACAACTCTCGAGAGCCCTGCCCCTCACAACTCTCAAGAGCTCTCAAACCCCCCGCGACTAAGTGTCGCGCTCTCTCCCCCTAAACCCGAGAGCCCTCGCTCTCGGGTCACTCACTCCCCCCTCGTCCACACCTCTCTCTCTCCCTCTCCCTCGCACGGGCCGGTGTGGCCCTGTTCAACATGGCATTAAGCCAATAAGGGCCTGTGGGCCCCGCTCTCCCGCTTCCGCTTCCACCACCAACCTCCGTTGCCGCCGTCTGCGGCTTCCCCGTCGGCCGTCGCCGTTGCCCTCTCCACCGCCGCCGTCACTTCTGCCGCTGCCCCACGGCCCCGTCGCGGTCGTCGTGGGCTCCCTCTGTCGTCCCAGGGCGCCATCCGCTGTCCGGGTGGTTTCAACCCGGCCTTCTCCTCTCCCTCCACGGTATGCCCCTGTCGGGGCCTCCTTGTCGTTCCACCCCCTCCCTGTTCCTGTTCCCCGCTCTTGCCTTGCACTTCCTCGTTTCTTTCTTCTCTTGCAGGTTTGTTTCCGCCTCCACCTTCTCTGCCTCCGGCTTGGCCTCGGCTTCCTCGCTCCGGTGCCTGACGCAGCTGCAGCCCCTGGTGCGCGGCTTCCCCCTCCGCGGCTCTCTCCTCTAGCTCCTAGGCTCTAGTTTCTAGGTTCTTGGCCTCACGCCTCCTAGGCCTAGCCTCTAGCCTCTAGCCATAGACTCTGGACTCTGGACTCTGGACTCTGGACTCTGGGCCTCTGGCCCCTGCCTTGCTGCGTGTGGC
>SZWC01013303.1:0-39846 GCA_023375785.1 Penium margaritaceum | reverse complement strand
CCTGTCCTCTCCGTTCCCGCAGCCTTTCCCCCTTCCCCTTCCCTCGCATTGCTGCCTGCCCCTTCTGTCCTGCCCCCTGGCCCGGACTTGTGCCCCGTCTCCTCCCTGTCTTCTACCTCTGGTCCCCGGCCTCAATGTCCGTACACCTTTCACCCCGGTCACGCTCACGGTCGTCACTTCTTTCACCTTGAGTTCCGCCGAGTGGTGGATGTTTGCACTGACCATCGCTTTGCCGGCGCTCCCGCGACTGTCACTCGCGTCCTCGCCGTCATCTCCGCCCCTCCTGTAGCCTCCTCCCCCTCGCCTGCTGATGCCTCCGACCCTCTCACTCTTGCCAAGGCCCTGTCCCGTCCCGACGCCGCCGACTGGCATGCGGCGTGCCTGGCCGAGTTAGCTGCGCTCTCTGACCACGGCGTCTTGGAGCTCGCTGACCTTTCCCCCGGTCGCAAGGCGATCAAGGCCAAATGGGTTCTTTGTCGGAAGTTCACCGCTACCGGTACGCTCGATCGCTACAAGGCTCGTCTCACTGCCAAGGGATACTCTCAGGTCCCTGGCGTTGACTTTGGCGAAACCTATGCTCCGGTCGGTCGCTTCACCACGAGTCGCGTCGTCATCTGTGTGGCCGCTTCCTTCCACTGGGAGCTTCACCAGATGGATGTCAACAATGCCTTTCTTCATGGCCGCCTCGATGAGGAGCTGTACATGGTTCAGCCTCCCGGTTTTTCCGACGACTCCGCGAAGGTGTGTCGCCTCCGTCGGGCACTCTACAGCCTCCGCCAGTCCCCTCGTTGTTGGAACGAGGAGCTCACCTCCACCCTTGTCCGTGGCGGCTTCCGTCCCAGCCAGTTCGACCCTTCCCTCTTTATTGGCGGCACCTCTATGGTGCCTGCCTTCATCTTGGTGTACTTCGACGACCTGTTCATCACCTCGCCGTCCTCCACTGCGATCGTCAAGGCTAAGGGCCTCCTCTCCTTGATGTACCGTATGAAAGACCTCGGCCTCGCCACCATGTTTCTTGGGATGCAGCTCGAGCGTCTCCCTGGCTGTCTCCTTGTTCACCAGGAGCGCTATGTCCTTACTCTCGTCGACCGCTTCTCCTCCATTGTCGACCTGTCGCGGCCTCTCCCCGCGGCCTCCTCCCCCATGCTGCCGGGTACCCAGCTTGCCCTCCGGATCGCCCACGACATGGCGTCTGGCGAGCTCGAGTCCGCCGTCGCCTTTCAGTCCATCGTTGAGGCCCTCACGTACCTCGCAGGCACCACTCGTCTGGACATCGCTTGTGCAGTGAACGTCCTTGCTCAGTATGCTCGAGAGCCCCGCACGGCCCATCTTTGTGTGGCTGCGTATGTCCTGCGCTATGTCATTGGCTCTGCCTGGACTGGCCTCGCCTTTCCGGCCGTCTCGGGTGTGCCGTTCCTTGAGAGCTACGCTGACAGCGATTACGCCCGTGACGCGAACGCTCGGAGCCGCAGTGGCTTCGTCTTCCCTCTTGGTGCCGCCGCCGTTTCCTGGCGCAGCAGAAAGCAGGGTTGCGTCGCTCGCAGCACGGGAGAGGCTGAGTACATGGCCCTGGGTAGCGCCGCCGCTGAGGCTGTGTGGCTCCGCCGTCTTCTTGGCGATTTCCGTCTCCCCACGCCACCCGTGCCCCTGTACACTGACAGTGAGAACGGTCTGGCCATCTCTAGGAATGCAGGTGTGCTTCACCGTCGCACAAAGCACATCAACGTTGCGCACCACTATGTGCGCGACGTTGTTGCCGCTGGCGACATGTGCCTGCGGTTCATCTCTGCGGAGTTTCAGCTTGCCGACTTCCTTACTAAGGCCCTTCACCAGCCCGCTTTTGCCTCCAGCATCACCGCAGTCGGCCTTCGCACCCTGCTCCCGGCTGACTGACTCTCCTCCCTCCTCTTCCTCCCCCGTCCCCTGCTGCTTGCGAGGGTTCTCCGGTCATTCGCTCGATGACTGTCTCCCTGCTGTTCTCATATCTCCCCTCTCCCTTCGCTGCGTGCAGGTTGTTGTCCTCTGACCTCCCTCATCGCCACCACCCCTCGCCACCGGCTCATCTCGCTCCTCGGTTTCTGCCCATGCCCCTTGTCGTCCCCCCCCTCCCTTTCCTCTCTCTTCTTGCCCCTCGTTTGTTCTGTGCCCCTGCTCGGTCATGTGCAGGTCCCTGACGCTCTCGCTGTGGCGCCTCGTCTTGGAGGCGCGCGTCGCCGAGGAGGGCCAACACCAAAGGTCCTTGATTCTCCCCGTCCTCGCTGCGCACGTTGGGACTACCGCTCGTCGCCGCCTGGCGCTCCTGGCAGGGGTGTGGCGACTGGGTGCTCCTCGCCGGGTGCTTCTGGGTGGGGGCTGCTGGTGGGAGCCTCGGTGGCGTGCTTCTGATGGTGTGCTTATGGACGGGTGCTCCTGATGGGGTGCTACTGGTGTGGTGCTCCTGGTGGGTTGTTTTGGACGGGCGCTACTGGTGTGGTACTCCTGGTGGGATGTCATTAGCAGGGTGCTTCTGGCCGGGCTCTCCTCACGGAGTATCCCTGGCCGCCCTCCTCACTTACGCTCCTTTCGGCCGTGCACTTCGGCGATGGTGTCGCCTGGCGTGCTCCGTCCGTTGGCGCCTTGTGCCTGCCGTCTTCCTCCATGTTGCTCTGCGCTGTTGGGGCTTGTGGTGTGATGTTCAAGCTCTTTGCTTGGGACATGCACCCTTGCTTGTGCTATCATGTTAAAGTAGTAAACACTTCTGTGACTACTTGCGTTAGCTAGCCTAGTTTAGTCTCATTTCTTGTCTGTCATGCGAGGTCGTGCTGACTTCTTACGAGACGTAGGCCTCGCTGCGTCGCCCCGTCAGGGTCGCACGAGACATTGTGCGCGCTGATGCCCTATGCACCCCTTATGTGGTTCGCCACACTCTAGGGCAAACCGCAATCTGGGGAGCAAGGGCGACCCGATAGGGGTCACTCTCGCTCCCCCGTTGTGCTTATTCTTTTCCAAAAAACTATACTACATTCACGCCTCGATCTCCTCTCCCGACTAAGTCCCTGTGCCTCGATCACAGCTCTCGAGAGCTCTCCCCCTCACAGCCCTCGAGAGCCTCCTCCCCCTCACAGCCGAGAGCGACTGTTGGCCCCGCGGCTAACTCCCTCGACGCTCCCCCTCACAGGAGTCGAGAGCCACTCGACTCCACCCGCAACCCCTCACCTACTGTCTCCTCCCTCCTCCCCCTAGTACAACCACGTTCAACAAAATATACATAACATGTAAGTCATGTTCAATTGCGGCCATTTCATACAATCCTCATTGGGTGGGCATTGAGTGTGATATCTTCTAAGGTTGTTTTTTTACCCATATTCTTACATTGCTTCAATAGTGTATAGGATTTGTGTGCTTTTTTCATCTATTTCCAAATAAATCTCTTCCAAAGGATGACCTTAGTCCGTGGTGCTTGTGTTCCTATTCACCATACAAAATCAAACTAAGAATTACCCATGTATGACATTTTTCTCATGTGTCCAGGCACACCTTCATTTGTTTGTCTTTTACGGCCAAACAATTCTTTTTTCAAGGAAAACCCCAAGTTTTTGGGGCTATTGTATGTTTCAAGTGCTCCAAATTACCATACAAAGTTAAGTTAAGAGTACACTCTGCGCTTAGTGCTTATCTTACATGTTTCCAAGCGCATCTTGCATTTTTTCCCGTATGGGAAAATGATCCTTTTCTTAGGGAGGACCCTAGTGCATGGGGCCAGTGTATGTGGCCAAGGTGCTCAGTCACCATATAAAAGTACACTAAGAGCGCACTCGTTGGGCTCATTTGTCTCATTTGTCCAATAAAACCTTAACTTTTTTTGTCTTATGTGGTGGAAACTTTCTCTTCTTAGGAAGGACCCTAGTGTGTGGGGCTGGTGTACGTGGCAAGTGTTCTCGATCACCATAAAAAATTACACAAAGAGCACCCTTAATGTGCTAATTTTTCTTTTGTGTTTAAGCACACCCTGTGTTTTTCCATACATGGCCAAATGATCGCTTTCTTTGAGAGAATCCCTGTCCGTGAGGCTAGTGTATGTGGCTAGTGCACTGAGTCACCACGCAAAATTACACTAAGTACGTACTCAGTGTGCTTATTGGTCTCATGTTTCCAAGCTGACCTTGATTTTTTTTGTCTTATTTGGCAGAACAATTCTCTTATTAGAAAGGACTCTAGTGCATGAGACTAGTGTATGTAGAAATTTTGATCACTTACCATACAACAGTACATTAAGATCACACTCAATGTGCTGGTTTTTCCTATGTGTCCAATGACACCAATTGTTTTGTTGTGTATGGTAAATGAATTTTTTTCTTATGAAGGAAATTTCTGAGATGAAATTCCATCTATTTATTTTTTGTAACAAATTGTGTTTCTATGAATATTTAGGGCCAGTAGTTATGAGGTTGAAGTGTTAACCTGATGAAAAAAAAATCATATGTGAAGACAGATAAAAAAAAATGGTGAGCAGCATGAACTATGTTTCATCTGCTTTGTAGCTTCTTACAAGTAGAATGTAGAGATTTAGAGATGTCCAAAGATTCTGTTTGAGGTAGCTCTGTAGTAAAAGTCAAATGTAAGTTACGAATCCCGTTTCTTTCTTTTGTTACCTGGTTTGTCTGGTTGAACCATCTAGTTGATCGCTCCAAGTAGCTCTTCTTACTAAACTTGATGGCCGTCTGCTTTTCAATGACACTGTAATTTCATTGTCATGGCAGGGAGTAACTTGATTGCTTCTTTGCTGTATTCCTTGCAAGGTGGTCCAGAGATGGCCCCAGTGTGTGTGAGTTGTGCATGTGGCGAGTGCACTCAAAATGAGTGCGAAGGTGCACTTATCACACACTCAGAGTGCGACAACCTTATTCCAAAATGGATGCACCCCAAGGAAAAAAATGGGGTGTTTCAACAAAAAATCCATGTTAGTTTGCAATCTAATGTTAATGTCGAGAAACCGCAAACCTACTCGATGCAAGGTTGTAGATTCAATTTGGGAAGTGCAAATATATTTCCTATTCTGTAGATGTTCAGATCGCAAATCCCTTGAGGAACCGTTAAATATTAGGGAAAATAAAAAAGTTTGCTCTCATACATGAACGTTCTTGCAATGGAAAGGGAAAAGGTTGAGGAGTGTCAATTTGCTGTTTTCATCCAATGCTTGACAAGTCCATACGGCCGCCTCTCCCCGAGCTCACCCTACATCCCAAGCTCATGCCATACGTGGCAGATGATACAAGAAGTGGAAGCCATTCGGGGTTGGAATCAGCCAAAACTGCTGAAGCTTGTGAGGCCATACATGAAGTGCTTGATGCGGAAGGGGAGGATGTAAGTGATGATGTTGATGATGCATAAAACATTGGTCCTTTTTTACAGTTGCTGTTTTGAAGTATCATTAGAACGTATTCAATCTCTTAGAATTCCATGGAAACCATAGTATCGTACTTTGCCCACATCCCATTTGCAAAATTTCCTTGCCTTGCGCAAATAAGAGCGTTGCCTTGCTGTTGCAAAATCACACCCGGTCGCCTTTTTGCATCATCTACACCTCATCCTTAACTGTGAATTGCAGCAGTGCCATCATCTGTGTTGGCATTGATGATTAGGTTATGTAAATTAAAACACAAAAGCATCAGGCAAGGCTGGAATGTCAATTAAAGACTAGGTAGACCACGTATAATGTGACTCCTTACGTTTGACACCCCTGACGCACACTCAATCGTGGAGCGAGTACTTGCGTGCTGCAGATTAAGCAGCGTATGCGTCTTCTGTGGACAAGATGCGTTGGGCTTCAATTCATTTAAGTTGGTGGTATCTACGCCCTCGGTACAGTAGCATAAGTCCATACCCCTCCAGAAGAGCTGCATCTTCCAGCAAAAAAATCTTCAATGAAAGTTGGAATCTATGGGAAATTGCATCTGAAATCATCCTAGCATCATGTGCACTGCCCTCCCAACCAGTTGGTACAAAACAAAACCGCATGTCTGCTGTCAAATCAGCTAGGACTCTTTGAGTGATCTGACTGTGTCTGTTAAGAAATGCACTACATTGCCTCATGGGGAAAATAGCTGGGACATGCTTCCCATCAATAGCCCCCACAACAGAACTGAACCAATGCAGGTAGTCCTGCAGGCCCATCCATGCTGCATGGATGCGAGCTGGATCAAGGGGGAAGTCGATGATTGATGATTCCAAGGAATAAACTTTGGTGACAAAATCACAAGGAACATTGCAAATAGTGGCTGGCCCACGTTGTAATGTTTCCATCAGATCCCGGACGGAGAGGCCATACGTGATGCATTATAGCAAGATTAATACGTTTTCTTCCACGGAGAGATGTGTAACTCATACCAAAGTATACCAGCGGATGATTTTGATGGTGGCATACCACGCATCTTAGCTCATACGCATCATTTTGTAGATACAACCAGGGTGTCCTGCATGGTGTTCGTGTAGCCACACCAGTCCACTCAGCTGCCCTTTCAGCATACGCTGCCTAGCAAGAAGGCTTTTGGTGCACCTTGATACTACGTCGACTATGTCATGGACAAGAGCATGCATGATGAGGTGTAACTGATGGACATTCCAGATAACTGCATAGTGATCAGTCAACTTGCTGTAGTCCATGCTGAATCAATTCACTGAAAATGCAAGAAAATTGCTGTATCTCCTGTTTCTTAGCACAGTGGGCCTCGTGTGAAGGCCCCACACCATCACGGCCGAGAAGACCAACCAACAGATATCTGTTTGAAGCAAGGAACAAGTACTCCACCGCGGCTCCATGGCGATATGACAAGGAAGAATGGGTAGACTAACGTGCCCGGGTTCAAACTTGTGTGGAAGTACATGGCTGCATTTCAGGGATGTCGATGATTGGAGGGGATCTAGTGGAAAGAATGCGGTCAAAACAAGATTTTTTACTTTTAGTGACTGAAAGAGAGTGTGGATTGTGTTGCTATGCAACCAGCTATGGTTTCAGGCGAAATGGTTGTGTACTAAAAAAAGTGAGTGCAAAACATAGCAATGGCTTAGCAACTTTAATCACCGGGCCATGGTTCGCACACGGTAAGTTGAACAGCACCCGATGGTTATGAGCAAACACAACTCATAAAAAAAACCACTCACATGTACGGAACGACATTTCTCATGCAAGATTGGCAAGCAAGTGACCTCACATAATGTTGGTACCTGTTTAAATTCATTAAAGCAACTAATTCGGGGAGATTTGACTGTAAAAAATACCTTGTATCATGTTCACCAGTCGGAAGGGTTCTGAGTTTCAGACTCCAAAGTCGGATTCTGGCCAATTTCCTAGAAATATATTGCACCTGTTTAAGCAAATCAGGCAAAAAATCTGGCAGAAAAACTGCTGTGCAAGCTGGTGTTCCAGTGTGTCTATCTTTGAGTAACCAAACGTTCTAGTGCATAGTGCCAAAATCCTATTCCGGCGTTGAGAGCACATAAATTCCTCAAAACTGAGCAGATTGCAGTGGATTGGTTTGTAGTGGATTCAGTATATTGCCAAGGTTCAGGAACTGCACTTGAAGATTTTGAAGTACACCTCACTGAGGTTAAACTCAATGGTGACGAATCAACTCTGATGGTTAAGTTATGTCGCCTTGCTAAGTTCCTGACACCACATGCTGCATCTTTGAGAGCCATAACCACAGGTTTTTTTTCTGCAGTATTCCATGCTTCGGACCTCCAGCCTGGGCCATGGATTCCTTCTCCTGTGCCATCCTGCTTCTCATGGTTCTGTTTTCATGAGAATTTCTCCATTAAGGATGCCAGTCTTAACGCTGCATGCAGATGATGCAGGCCCAGTCATGTACTTGGTGCTACGCAAGGCTAAAGTTAATGTCTCATTGGGACTGTATGAGCTGGAATTTTGGTGCCGACGAGCCAAAAACCAAGTTTCTAATCAGACTGTGACATCATGAGGAGAAAAAATCCTGACAATCTCCCCTTTTATACTTTTCATGATGCTTGGCTCCCCCTCGAGCTAATCCTGTTAGCTTTGCGGTGCACTCTTGTGCAGCTTCTAATGTTGCAACTTCACCGGTCTATGAAGAGAGTTTGTTTTTACCAGGCATCTTGCAAGCGTGCATGTAGCCTTCATCCATGTTGCTACCTTGTCATGCTTCTGTCAGAGGTAGGCTGCTGCATTTGTCTCATGTCGAGCCACACCACAGAGACTGTACCCCACTCAAATGCCTATATGCCATGACCATGCACGTCATGATTTCCTGCCTCCATGACGCAACCATCTCAGCTTCTCTTTTTCATGAACCTGAACCTACTCATCCCATGGCCCTCACATTATGCAACTTTGAAGCCCATCGTGCTTGTATGAATACATGCCTTCCCAGCCTTGTGCGTTGACCTGCACTTGCTACCCTCTGTGGCCCGTAGACAGGCATGGAATTGCACGGCATGGCAGTGCGTTGTTGTTGATGCTCATTATAACTAGCCCCCCCCATTTTCTAGGCATTGGGAGGAACCAATTCCTGCAGGTCTCTCATTCTTGCGGAATCTTGAAGCCAGTGCTGCTGCTGCTTCTTGTATCCACTGCTGTTGGCACCGCGTTACTCCGTCCACATCATCTGGCACAAAATATCACCAATGGAACGTCACCGCTTGGGCCCGACAAAAGGCCCGCCACCTCCACCTAAAGTAGACTTCTTTCTGGCCTGTTGGCGCAACCGGCGGCTCTTGCTGCCATGTGCACTGCATTGTTCTACCGTTGCTTGACCTGACAGTACCTTTCTCCCAATTGTGCATCTGGTGCATGGAGTCTCCGCGCCCATTTTGGAACTTTGCCAGTACCTTCCTAACACACTCCAGAAAATGCATGATGGAGGGGTCCAAACCACCATTTGTGGTGTACTCTGTTGTAGTTTTATTGATATTGCTGAATCAGCACCGGGATCAAACCTCGTTGTTGAGGTGCATTACCAGTTCCTCCTGCTTGGCGCACCCGCTGCATCCAGCCCTCTACAATAGCTTTCTTCTCCACCAAGCTTGGTGTTCGTGTATCTGATCACCAGCTGCCAGTTGGGTTCGTCAAGCCTGGCCATGTTGTTCTGCGCAATGTGCTCCACTAAGCTTCCAGTCCCATCCTCCTGGATAATGACGCGTGCAAGCACAAATAGTCTTCTGGGTTGAGTCCAACTGCGGAGAGAATGGGAAAAAAGAAAAAAGTCACAATCCGGGCCCACCACCCATGGCCAGTTCTTTCCTGTAAATCTGTGGCTTTTTCCACAAAACATTTATGTATTGGCTATTTTCAACACTGTCTCTTGGTGTCACTTCTGCATTGTTGCATTGTGCTGTACGAGTGTGTTCTCTTTATACCACACCGACATGTATTGTGAAGCCATCACCTGCCAGTGCCCCTTGTGTTGTTGGCACAACACCGCTCCACTTATTTCAGGTAAATGTGCTCAGTGCCCAAAGCAGAATCCACTGTGGCCACATGTTGAGCTGAAAGGGCAGAGACCACCTTTGCTGTTTGCATGCACAAGCAAGTAATTCCCCTTGCAATAACACCTTGCGCTCTCCACTATGTGCAGAGACTCGGCGGCTCATGAAACCCCACTTACATCAACATGATTGCCTCTCTTCTTTTTGTTTCTCACCTCTACTTTTAGCTCATTGGAGCCAATCGACAACAACCCTCTCGTTGTACCTTCCTCCAACAGCTTGCAGCTAGCTTCCTCTTGCACTGCCTATAGCTTGTTCCATAGCTTTTTCCAGCCAGAATAATAGCACCAGCTCCACCTCTAAATTCTACCTAGGTTGTTGGTGGAGACCTGGAATGCCTCAAGAATTCCACTTGACCGTCCTTCACAAAGATGGACCACACTCCTCAGTGTTGGAGCACCAGGATCTGGTGCTTGATGACTGTGAGCCCGGTGTTCCGTCCTCCTCCCAAGCTCTCGGTGAAGTCCACGACTTCCACTGTGCACATCAACCACGTGTGGCACAACATAAAAAAGTGCATTTTCGCCCTCCAAGTGGCACCATGATAGTCGGTGCCATTTGGACATGCCTCGCTCCGAGTGTCTCCGCCTTTAGCAAGGTGATGTCCAACATAGGAAGTCAATGATTCCCTCCTGTTCTCCTTCATGGTTTCATGTTCTTCTTGTTGAGCTCTAGGTGATGCAATAGGAGAAGCATTGCCATCGGAAAGTGCTGCCACGAACCTCTCATTGTTGTACAAAGTCATGCCAACATGCTTGAAGAAGCAATGTGTGTTCCACTCCACCTTTCACATGCGCTCCTCTGCGTTGTTATGGATGCCTCAGAGAGTTTGAGGGCATCTGACATTGGAGTTGATGTGGAAAACAGAGGACCGACACCATGAATAATTTGTGCTTATCTTACTGCCTCGTGGAAGTTCAAGTCATGGCTCAGCCAATCCTGCAACAGTGCTACATCAAGAAGCGTGTTTCCATTGGCATGGATTTTCATGTTGCACACCGTCTTCAAAGGGCCTGCTACAGTTTCATCCCATTTGGCTCTTCAATCTGCCACCACCTTAGCACGCCGCAAGCCAGGCATGGGCTCCTCTGGCCGCCTTTCATGTGCACACTGTGTACTGTGGCAGTCAATACACCGAGTACCTTGTCATTTGTGGAAGCTATGTTCCCCAGCTCAGTTAGCCTGTGGGCCTATAGCCCTTTGTCAGAGTGTTGTTCAAGCAAGGCCTGGCCATTGTGTGAGGATCACAGCTTGTTTTTGGGGTAGTTTGGAATGCATAGTTTACTTTCTAGTTATTGCACGCCATGTGAGCAGAGTTGTGGTGAATTTCAGAGACACACACTTAACAAAGAGCTGTTTTTTTATCATTATTCTTACACAGCAATGATCTGATATTTACAGGGCTACTCAGAAGATTTCTAACGTGCTAGATCATTATCAAATCCTTTCATCATAGTACCCGCCACGTGCTCACACATGCATCATTGGGCTCTGCCACTCACCATCATACTAGCATGAGGGCCACTCGACAAAACACCTTCAAGCACCAAACCACCTTTGGAGGTGCCCCAGTCTGATAATGATCAAACCTGGTGATTGAGTGTGACGGGATATGAAACTGGTCCGTGGAACTTGAGACAGAATTTTGAAAAAGTCCCTCAAAGACAAACTAATACTATAGAGGCACAGACTTTGATCCCGGAGTTAAAGTTCATCACATTAACATTTTACGCTAGATGAACTGTGTACAATAGATAGTTTCAGGCTTTCAAGAATGTAGGAACAAAACATGAATGAGGAGGGGATAGGAGGGGGATGACAGGATGAGAGGAGAAGGAAAGTTTATGAGGATATTGTGTGAGGAAGTACACATCTTGATGGAAGTGGAGGCACTATTGATGCACTTTAGTGTTTTTGTTTTTCTGGAGAGCTTGAATAGATTGGGTTGAAGGACGTCGGATTTGTGGGAGTGGGGGATGTTAAACATTGGATTTTTAAGAGGAGAATGTATGAGACAGTGCACACTTCGACTGTACTAGTATATGGTACATTGTTCTTTTATATTGTGCATCATTTGGATCCAAATGATAGGAAGGAGAGGATGAGTTGAAGGAGGTTAATGAATTCGGAAGTGTATGAGGTGATTGCATAAGGAAGTGCACATGTTGATATCAGTGGAGCCAGTCTTGGTGTGCACTAGTGTACAATGATAATTTGGTCTCTTGGGGAGCTTGGATAACATGGGTATAAGGATGTGAGAGGTTGGGGAATGGGAAGGCTACCAGAAATGGAAATTGTATAAGGAGAATGTATGAGACAGTGTACATTTGAATGATGCTAGTGTATGGTGCATTTTTTAGTTTTTATTTCATTTTGGCATCCATGGTGGAAGGAAGAAGGTGGGATGAGGAAGGGGAGGGAGAATGGAATCGTTTAAGGAAGTGCACATTGTGATGTTAGTAAAACCACTCTATGTACACTAGTGTATGGTCTGATATTTTTTTTTCTGAAGATCTCGGATGGATTGAGTACAAGGGAGTGACATGATGGAAAGGGAGGGGGGTTGACAAACATGGAGATGCTATGAGGAGAATGTGTGAGGAAATTCAATGTTAAATGATGTTAATGTATGATGTGTTATTCATTGCTGTACATAATATTGGTCTACATTGTAGGAGGGAGAGGTCGGGTTGAGTGAGGAGCAAGATAACAGAAGTGTACAGGGGGATTTTAGGAGGAAGTGTACATATTGACGGTAGGGAAGCTACTCTGCATGTACAGTAGTGTATGTTTGAACATCTGATTTTGAAATATCTCATATGGTAATTGTATGAAGGTGTGTAGGCTTGCAAATGGTCCTTCACCATACTTGTCATTTTTAGAAATTGTATCCAGACCTTGCGGCTGTGTTCCTCGATGCAAGTGTGTGCTGCCTCCGTTGGATGGTATGCAAAAGGGACCACACACATCAGAGTGGATGAGGTCAAGGATTGTAAGAGCATTTTTACCGTTGTGCTTGAATGGTTTTTACTTGGCTTTGCCGTGAAGGCAGAACTCACACAAGTTCCAGGCTGCTTGTTCTGCCTCACTGCCTAGGTCCATCCCACACACTAGGTCCTGGTTTTCCATGAGCTCCAATGTGCGATGAGCCACATGACCAAAGTGCCTGTGCCACATGTTCTCGGAACAAGTGTGCTGGCTGGAATGAACAGCCCTAGTGGCTGAAAATTCTTGTGGTTCTGCTATTGATTCTTCCACTTCCACTTCTTCCACTGGAGGCAAGGTACGACTGGTCCCATACATTCCCACAGGTGCATACGTGTCTGTAAAGTACTGTCGTGGAATTTGATGGAAGCCTTTTTCCACAAGTCGTGCCTTGTAATTCTCAATCATGCCCTAGTGATTCCTTTTGAGTTTGAAAACCCATTTGACGTCAATGGCCTTGTGGCTGGGTGGCAGAGGCACCAAATGGTATACCTCATGTTCTAGCAGGCTATTTAGTTTTGCAACCATTGCATTTTCCATTCAGTCACATCTGGGTGCCCCCTTGCCTCAGTTAGGGTCAGAGGTTCCATTGCAGCATGGTCCATTGCTACAGTGCCAACAGTGTAATAAAACTTTATGTAGTCAACTATAGGAAAATCACGTAGAAATTGTCACACTGGTTCAGGCGACGGGGTTCTTGCACTTTCTGTAACAGCAGGATGGGTCAGTGGCGTGAGTCCTGGAGGTACCTGAGTGGCATTGGACTCTGTGTTGGCCACGCCTGTGGATGAGAGCAAGTATTTTGGCATGGGATTGGCTGTATCATTGTCCTGCATTGGCCGAGCCATTTGGCCTATATCTTGTGACTGAAGTGGCATAAAGACGGGCACCCTCACATACTCTGGGTAGTGCTCTTGCGTGGACAGAGAGGGAGCATGGAGTAGTGTACGGAACACCTTTTAGGGCATGTATTCCAAGAAAGAGGTGTCTCAACTATCGACAAAACAGTGATTTGTGGGGTCCCAAAACCGACATGCCTTAGAGGCATGAGATACTCCAACAAAGATGCACCAACGACCACGAGGACTCAGTTTTCTCTCTCGTTGTGGTGGTGTAAACCAGACACATGGCTAGCCCACACTCTGGCTGGTCTTAGGTCAGCCTTCTCTTTGAGCCAACGCTCCCAAGGTGTGACAGACTTGGACAGCAGACCTTGTGGAATATATTTTCATACCCAGGCTCTTCCCAGAACCCAAAAGACAGGCCAAACTCAGTCAACACGTGCGCAACGCATCACCAAGGGTTCTGTGCCATTGTTCAGCAGCTCCATGTTGTCGTGGAGTGTAGTGATCTGTGGACTGATGTTCGACTCCTCTCATTTTCAGTTCTTCTATGAGTGTACCGAGGAACTCACCTCCTCTGTCCATCCTTAACTTCAGCAATAAACAACTTCCTCCAACCTCCGATAACTTCCTCTTTCTCTCAGCCAACGAGATTTACTCACAAACTGGGCATCTGCTTTGGTTTTTAGCAAGAAGGCCTGGCAAAAATGAATGAAGAGTCAAGACGTACGGTGACGCATATTGTAACAATGGCACTGGCATCGGTCGTGTAAGGGGCCTTGTGGCAACGCTATCTGATCTGGGAAATTTTTGTCTATGTGCCTTGCCTTCATGACACTCATGACGTGTTTTCTTTGAGACTGTGTGAAATCCCATAATCAACCTCATACACCTTGGCCCTACAACCCAATCCAAAGCCTTCTTTATCCTCCCTTCCCTTGGGCTTAATCTCAACCCCTGGGCTTGTACCCACATGACTTGCAACAGCATTCTCATCCCAGTGTGTTGCTACAACACTTGCACGTTGGCTCAACCTTTAGAATCCCAACTCCATAAGCTACATGAGCGACTCCTCCACTGTCGTGATCTAAGCTGCTGGGAAGAAAATGACCCCATCAAAACCTTCATTTGGACCTCCGTATGCTTCCAATACTCTTATCTTCCCCTCAACCTCCACATGAAAGAAATGATTGTTAAGTTCCACTTCCAGTCCATCTGAGTAGATAACACAAAATTCTCCTCAGCCTCTACCTTTGCAGACTCTGGCCCACTTGAAATGGCAAGAATGATGAGTAAATCCAGGGTATTCCCTCACCATATAAAAAATCATCCACCTTCCCATAGGTCTCCAAAAAACATAGATGGACTTTGTATTCTGGATTTTCCTCCAGTAAGGGTTAATTTTAACCACATTTCCTTTGAATTCTTCTCATGAATAAACACTAACATCTTCTTTCGTTCTCTGCAACCCCTACATCATGGTGAGAACACCAACAAATGACTCCTCTCCCAGCTGGATCACAATTCCAAGGGATTTTATTTGATACATGGGAAAGCTTTGTTGCAAATCTAGCCTTCACCAGCTTGGGCGGTTATGACCTGAAGAAGCATAAACTGGTACCTTGAAACCCCCTTCTTTTTACACCCATTCATGTTACATCTTTGAGCTGTTTAAAACTTCTTTCCCAATTATTTACACCCCCTCCTGTCCTCTCTTTGGGGATTTATTTCAAGATTATGTCACACACAACTGTCTATTTGTTGGTATCACTCAATGGCCTCTAGAATACACTCTAGTGACCACTGGTTACTTGCACAAGAATTCACCTCATGTGACATATTCTACTAGCAGAATTGAGCAAATATGCCAGTCCCCCTCTCTTGCACTCGTGTTCTTCACTTGGACGTATCACTTCCTTTTACTATCTAATGCACAAACTCTCTTGCCATTCAAGATTTGACTTGACTCCCATCCTCCGTCATCCTTTACATCCTTCCCGCTTCCCTTGCTCTAACTCAATTAACCCCTCTGTCTGAATTCCTTTGCTCAATTCTTATTCCTAGGATTGTCCCCAAATGAAACTGGAAATTTTCTTGACTCTTGTTTTTTGTTTTTTTTTCATAAGATTGCTCCCGTGTAGGCCACCCCACTCTTCTTACCAACTCTTAGGACCTCCACCCACGCTTTCCAAGATTTGCCCTCGCTTCCTCAATCCAGTCTCCCCAGAAGTGGAAAAAGAAATACAAACGCATATCCTTTTCATGGCCTTCTATCCATCATAAGTCTACTTACATCCCCTTAAACAATAGCATAAAAAGTGATTTAAAAACAATTGTCTTCATTTAATTGCATTTGCCCATTGAATTGGATCCTTTCTACCTAAATAGACATGGCCTTTGCACGTACTTTGGACAGGATAAACCCATTGGTCATGGTTTCATCTTATGACCATGGCTGCATGGGTTTACAGATTGAATGTAGTGTATGCATTGTAATCTCTTTTCTAAACCCCCTTTGGAGTGCAATGATGAATTCTATTGTTCCATGTAACCTCTCATCTTCATTTATGTATGGTTTTTCACACATTCCATCCTAATCCATGTTCTTTTGCAAGAACAATTGGCACAATCATCCTCGTCTGCAGCACAAAATCCATTGATCAAATTACCTTAAAAGAGAATAATGTTAGTGTATAATCATATCAGTTACCATGATTTTAGGTTTTTCTCGTGAAAATTGAAAGATTACTTCTTCCAACCTTTTGATTATTGCAACATCACAGAAAGGAGGCCCATATATGAAAGATGATGCTATGATTTATTGAAACATGTGCAGATGATCTTGATTTCTAAACCTTTATCCGATCCCTCATCGTTGCTGTATTTGGGGCTCTGGTCCAACATCGAGGTCTCTATCATTGCTGAGGGAACTCCTCGGATTCATTTGGTTACAAAAAGGGGCCACAAATGAGGAAAAAAATGAGTGGCCGAGCTTGCGGCTTTGAAAGCCGAAGCTGTCGTTGTTGGCAAGCATCTCCATGACAGCCAAATTAACCTTGACGGATTCTCATTCCCTCACGATAATCCCTCTTTTGATGTCCGCCAACACACCCCTTTCCCTCTGTTCTCCTTTTTTTTAACTTTTCCCCTTCATTTTCCCTTCCTGAAGGTCTCAGGCCTGCCATGGCAGGTCTCTCGGTTTGTCCACACAAACCAGCCCAATGCTCAATTGGACACAGAACTGCTAAGTATCTCCTCAGCCCCCTTCCCACCACCTCCCAAGAGGGTGCGCTGATGGAATAGGTCAAGTCCGAAGTGGCAGAAAGACTTCCTCATGTCAACACGACCCTCTTCATGGCCGCCTCCACCCACACAAGAGGGCCCTTCTCTCATCCATGGATGGCTCCTCTGGCTATGCCTGCACCCTGCGTCGGCCTCCCTGCTTAGTGGTCAATATCTCTTCTTGTCTCCTTTATCCCCCTCCCCTCCCCTCTCCCCATCCCCGGTTTTGATACCATACTTTGTTTCTCTCTCTCTCCTCCTCTTCCCCCCATCCCCTCTTTTTCTTCACATTCTTGCCTCCTCCATACTGTCATTGACTTTCCTGTCCTCCAGCTGTAACTTACGCATTGACACTTAACATCAGAAGGCTTCGGTGAACTCGAAAAATCACCGTTGTAAACCGAATGACCGTCCTTGGAGTGGTCTTTCCTTGTCCGATTCATCATGGCTCACCACGCCTTTCGAAGCTACGTCGTTGTGTCGCTTAAAAGTAATGATAATTTTACTATTTTAATCATTTCCATTCTGTGTTTAAAAAGAGCAATGGATATATCCATGCCGTGCTTAAAACTATGCTTTTGTCGATATGTTCATTATTGAAGGAAGTTGTTGTTTATGTATGCGTCTTTGTCAAGAATCGCACGACCTCCTAGCTTTGATCGCAGAACAGGTCACCCAGCTTGGCAAAATTGTGCAATGATTATGCCAGGCTATCTTGACCTTCATTTTCATGTTTTTTGTTAAAAGTTTGTAGTGTTACGTACCTCCCTCTTTAGCTATGAACCGGCCTCGGTTTGTTGTGTGATTTTGTAATAGAGTTAAGACAAACCTTAATCATTGTGGTGACAGCACCAGTGAATGGAGAGAATAACATCATGATTTGGCATAAAAAAGTTAACAGGTAGTTCAACCTTTTAAGAGAAAAAATGTTGGCCATGCTTCCTCCCCCTTTGCAAGAAGTGTCCCCGCGATAGGTGCCCAGGCGTCCCTGTGACAAGCTACCTGGAGTGATCCAATAATGAGCCTAAGGGCATGTACCGTTATCCTCTCATGGGGATTCGTGCCGGGGTGGTACCCCCAAGGGCACATCGGTTTTGACGGGCAGCCAGTTCCTCCCAATACTCGACGATTGCTAAAGGTGGCACTCGCGATTCTGGCTCCCAAGTATTGTGGTCAGGTCCACAACCGACCCAGTGGATGAGGTACTCCTTAACCACTCGTGCATGCAAATTTCATTCACGGTGTTGGAGGATGCAGCGTACCTCACACTGGCCTTCCGCGGCAAGGACTGCTAGAGGCGGTGGCTGAACGGACCCCTCTGCAGTGTAGGGTGCAAGGAGGCTCACATGAAAGGCATCATGGATACGCATGGCTGGTGGAAGGGCCAATCGATAAGAAACTTCTCCGATTTTCCGAATCACTGTGAAGGGACCAAGCCACTTTGATAGCATCTTCCGTGCTCCCGGCGTCTTCGGCTGAAAATTCTGTGTGCTGAACAACGCGCGATGTCAAAGGATAAATGATAACTCACGACGTTTCTGGTCAGCATAGACCTTCTGGCAATGTCGGGCTACATGTAGGTGAGCCTTGGCGTCCCACCATAGGGCATCCCTGCATTCGACAAAGGCCTGGGCGGAGGGTACCTGATCCCCACCACCCCCACACTTCACCATGGAAGCAGGTACCACCGGATGCCGACCATGGTTGAGGAAGAAGGGGGTAAAGCTGGTTGCCTCATTGACTACATTGTTCACGAAAAACTCGGCAGGGTCCAAGTAGTCATCCCAATCTTCCATCATTGGGTCCACGTACATACGGAGCATTTGTTCAAGTGTTCGGTTCATGCGCTCAGTCTGCCCATCTATCTATGGGTGAAATACTGAGGACATGCTTTGCTGTGTTCTGAACCATTCTTATACTGCGAGCCAAAACCAGCTAGGCAAAATGCGGATCCTGATCAGAGATGATCTGGAGGGGTAAACTATGGTACTTGATTACACCGTCATAGAACATGCGTGCCGTCTCTTCGGCCGTCACCCCGGTTGTGGTGGGCATGAAGTGAGCCATCCCCGAGGCACGGTCTACCACGATCAGGATAGCATTGTGGTCCTTTTTGGTCTCCAGGAATCCCACGATGAAATCCATAGACACCGACTCCCATGGGTTGTGCGAGAGTTGGAGAGGTTGGAGAATTCCTCCTGGTGCCTTATTGGAACTCTTGTTGCGTAAACAGAGATCACACATCATGTAGTACTTCGGGATGTTCATGCTCCAACCCGGCCACCAATAATGCTCAGAAAGGGCATGCAGAGTTTTCTTTGGTCTGACGTGCCCGGATGATGGAGGATTATGAAACCCAAACATGATGTGTTCATGGAGGTTATTCACGTTTGGGACAGCCACGCATTCATCACGCCAGTAGAGTCCTACAACCTCCACAAGGCGATGCAGTTTGATTTTCTTGGGCTCAGCAAACCAAGGGTCCATGGTATAGCCCATTCAAATTCGATTTTTGAAGATATTGATACCGATCAATGGCCACGGGGGTGGGCAAAGTGGGTTTGGTTTGAGCGTGGTTGTCGACACAAGTGCTGTAAAGTGTTGGTTGGTGATGTCCTCGTTCCCTGCCATAAGAGAAGCGTGTGACGGGTTTCGACTCAGGGGGTCGGCCACGTTAGTACGTCCTGGCTTGTACTTCCATGTGAATGTGAATCGACTCAAGTACTCGCTCCAACGTGCCTGTCTTCTTGAGAGGTTGGTTGTATCTGGAAGAAAGTGAGAGGGTTATGGTCAGTGACTACTCTAATGTATCCTTCTGCATCCTCAAGGTAGCAATGTCATGCCTTGAAATCATGTACGATTGCCAGGAGCTCTTGATCCCCAGTAGTGTACCTGATCTTTGCATCCGAAAGCTTACGACTTTCATGGGCAACAGGGTGGCCATCTTGGATGATAACGGCTCCTAGACCTGTAACCGATGCATCACACTGTTCTTTCCAAGGTTTCTTTGGATCCGGGAGTGCAAGTACCGGTGCCGATATCAGCATCGACTTCACAGGTTCAAATGCTTCGGTGCACTTTACTGACCAAACCCATGTAGCCGTCCTCCGAGTTAGGGCAGTGAGGAGGCTGACCAAGATGGAGTAGCCTCTCATAAATCGTCGGAAGTAGTTCGCCAAGCCAAGGAAAGATCCGAGCTGGCCTATGTTCTTAGGTTGAGGCCATTGTTTCACGACCTCCATCTTGTACGGGTCCACCCGGATGTCTTCCACGCTGATGATATGGCCCAGATACTCCAACTCTAGCTGCACAAACTTGCACTTGCTCCTCTTTGTAAAGAAATCATTAGCTCAAAATATCTCAAGGACTATTTGTAAATGCTGCTCATGTTCTTCGTGGTTCTTCAAGAAGATCAAGATATCGTCAAGATATACCAAGACTGACTTGTCGAGGTGGTCCCTAAAGATATTGTTCATCATTGTTTGAAACATTGAGGGTGCGTTCGTGAGTCTGGAATAGAGGACTCAAAACTGGTAGTGCCCTAGATGGGTCTAGAATACCATTTTTGGTACATCCTTCCCAGTGATGTGGATCTGGTGGTATCCTTGTGAGAGGTCAAGGGATGTGAACACTTTCGCCCCTTGAAGGTGGTCAAACAAATCCTCGATGCACGGAAGCGAGTATCAGTTTTTCACAGTGATTTTGTTCAATACCCGGTAGTCTACGCACACCCTCAAATCTCCATCTTTTTTGTTCACAAAGAGGATGGGGACAAACTTGGTTCAATCCAGCCCCTTCTGAGGTATTCCGTGATGTGTATTCTGGATTCTTGTCGTTCTCCTAGACCTAAATGGTACACCAATCCAAAGGGGGGCACAGCCCCTTGTTCCAACGGGATGGTGTGACCACACGCCTCGATGGCAACCCATCCTGTGGAGGTTCAAACACGTCTGAGAACTCAGAGAGGATTTTGGCAACCCCTGAGAGTACGTCACTCTCCACCTCATCATTGAGTTTCTTTAGCGTTGTAAGGAAACACTAACAGTTGTGCCTCAGCCATATTTTCACTTGGAGTGCTATGAGACTGGCTTAGAGTAGGGCTTCAAGACGCTGAATTAGGGAGATTGGAGACAAAGTGATATTCTGTCATCTACTACGGATTTGTAACACCTTTGAGGCATAAGCGCTTTGTGGCTCACCAGCCATAGATCCCCTAGCACAAAAGAGCTTTGTGGCTCACCAGGCATAGATCCCCTATCACAACATGGAAGGGGTCCATGAGGTCCAACACCGTTAGGCAAACAATGGTTGTAAATCCAGGCAACATGAGTCGTGTTATACACTTACCAATCACCGACACCTTCCTATCGTCACAGATAATCACCGTGCATG
The DNA here is from genome assembly GCA_023375785.1 of Penium margaritaceum. Lineage (NCBI taxonomy): Eukaryota > Viridiplantae > Streptophyta > Zygnematophyceae > Desmidiales > Peniaceae > Penium > Penium margaritaceum. The sequence continues at coordinate 18,847 of SZWC01013303.1, read as the reverse complement.
TACAAGGAGTGTACTTCAACTACCATGTGCGCACAAATGCTCCACTCACGAAGGAATCATCTATTCCGGTATTGGCGAGGATGCGTGCTGGCACCTGCTAGCTAGCCGTCAAAATGCATAGTTGTATTCGATGCAGACTTGCATAGGAAAAGACTCGATAGGGGCTTTCCCTCCAAGTGGTGTATACAGTAGGAATGAGTGCTTCTCCATAGCTCCATCATACCATCCATCAGTTCCCACATGCGGTGTCCTTTTATGAACGAGGCCAAAAGCTTCAATCCTCAGAAGGCAACCATGTTCATCTCTTGACTTACAGGTTCAGCCACCATGATTGATGTTTAGGAATTTCTTGTGTGATCCTCCAAGATAGAAAAGCAAGTTTCTTTTGTAGTAATGACCAAACATGTATGGTTTTCTAGGTTTTCCTTGGTTTCCTAGGCAAGTGGACATGAGCAATCATAGAAGAGGGACTCAAGATTCATTAATGGTGCATGGATTATTGAGAAATATTGTGCTAAAAGAAACTCAAAGTTTGTGAGATCCTCAACACAAAACATAAACTATCTATCCTCGTCCCCTCCATGACTCATAGCAACCCCAGAGAGAAGTCAACACGTGGCTATTGGGGGTCTTAAAAATGCTGCTCATAGGCATGCTGGGGGCGGCGAGCACGTCCGGCTGCTCCTTCCTCAAAATCATGATCCTCCTCACGAGGGCGTCTGCATCCACGCTGGCCACCGTGTGTACCGGGACGTTAAATAGCTGCAAAGGCCTAGCCCTGGCGTTGGCCCCCCCGAGGATTCCCCTGGCCTGCAGGGGCATTTCCATGGCCGTGGCACTGTCCACCTTGCTGCTGGCCATGACCATGGAAGTGATTCTGACCACCGCTACTTGGGAGATGATGGCCACTGCCATGGCGCCAGCGAAGTACGTGGTACTGCTGGCCGTGTTGCTGTCCCTGCTGCTGTTGTGACTGATGTTCGCGATGACAACAGTTGCGTGCGATATGTCCAGTCTTGTTACAGATCCTACAGATGATATTGCTGTGGTTTGTGTTCTCCCCATCATGACGATGAAACTTCCTTGACAGCTCCAATGTGGTATCTGTAGAGCGCTTTAGGGCACCACCTGTCGGAACTGGTGTCTCACGTAAAATACTGCTCTCACGTGCATCACAATCCCAAAGGCCAGAGTTCATCTTGTAGGCCTTGCAAACGCGTGTCAGAAGAGCACGCAGACTCTCCCACTCCTTTCCGTCATCCTAGAGACAGAAAACCCGAAGCTATGGGCTGGCCAAGCCGGTTAGAAAAAGGTCGACCTTGGCCTATTCAGTCTGGTGACGCTTGTCCACCTTCTTTCTTGTCTTGAGAAAAGCATCTGCATACTGCTCTAAGGAAATGTCTGCTTGCATGTAGCTTCCAACTCTTTCTTTGCCTTTTGAGAGTTAGTGGGTTTGGAGTCGAGCGCATGAGTGCACAGTACCGCTCCCAACTCAGGTCGGATTATAGCTGCTTCTCCTTGCAATGCTCTATCAGCTTCTTTAAGCATTGAGGCTTGAGGGAGAGCATCCCTTGAGTACGCTACTCCTCCTTGTTGACCTGGGCAAGGCGTAGGTGGTGCTCAAGAATTTTGAGGAAGGTGTTAACGTCTCCCGTCCCATCGTAACGATCCACCAGCTCCAGTACCATGTATCCACCGGTCGCAATCATCCTTTGGGCTCGAGATGGTACGGCTGTGACCCTCATCCATGGTGCATCAGCTTGTGCCCATGGGGCCAGTCCACCGAACCGAGCATGAAGCATGTTTTGAGCAGCCCTGCGTATGTTTTTTATTCTTATACGCTCACAAAGTTCAAAATTTTTCTCCACCTCATCTTCGGTTGCATGGCAAGCCGCTCCCACGGCCACGTTTAGCACCACCCGCTGGTTCGCGACTTCCTTCGCACAAAGTGTCTCAAGTGCCTGCTCCGCCACTTCTGCTTTGTGCTCAACAGCTGCCAACTCATGGACCATCTTTGCATTTTCTTCATAAAGACTCTCATTGAATCATTGCATTGTGAACACTCGTTTACGAAGGCTGGTGCGTGCCATGTCACCATTGTACGCAAGAGCATCCATGATGGTCATGGTGAGGTCCATATCTTGTACTGAAAGGCGCAAAGCTTGTCGAGTTGGCCTTCGATGTTGAGGTGGCGCGCAATACTGCCAAGTGCACGTTCTTCCACCACGACGCTTGGAGGGTTTGCCATGTGGCCTCCCTTGCCCTCAGTGCGGGGGATAACACAATTGCCTCCATCAGCACATTGAGACACTCGCTCCACATCTGCCTCCTTAGTTGTTCCTATCGATGCAGACTTTTCAACCTCACTGCCTCTGTTGGTGGCATCATGGGCCTCCGCTTCTTTATCCATGTCTTGCTCGGCGTCGATGACCACCTGATCCGTTGGCTTGTCTGGGGCCTCTTTCCCATGCTCGCCACCCTTGATGACCTCCTTGGGTTTGGTGACATTGGTTGCGATCTCTTCAGCAGCCTTTGTTGGCCGGATTCGGTTCAGCACCGTGGCCAAAATTGAGCTCAACAATCAGCTTGTGGGGTTACCGCTTGCCTTGTGGTTCAGCTGCATGGGCACCCTCGTTCTGTTGCTCATTGTTAGGAGCCTTTTGCGTCTTGTCTCTCGGTGACGCCGGTTGATGCTTTCCTCCTTCCTCCACCAACTCGCGGTGTGGCTTGGCAAGGTGGCTCACCGGCGCCAATGTCCCGCGACGCTCCTTGGACCCCATGGATGTTTGCTCATTTGAGTGGCGTGGGCTGACGTTTGGATGATGCCCCATAACCACAGAGAGTCTGGTCTCGAGGTCCGCCATTGCTTTTGCAAGGCCTCACTACGGATCACTCTCTTTCCAACCTCCTTCCCTTGTGATGTTCTATTTTTTTTAAATGGGTGGAGGACACACAGGTAGTCAAGGTGTGTCTCACTTCAAACCCTCTTTGAGAGGTGGACCGAGGTTCTCAAAGCATGCCCCCCTTCACCTCGTGAGAGGTGGACCGAGGTAGCTTTCGAGGTTCCCTCCTCCACCCTTTGAAGCGGTGGGCCGAGGTTCCCAAAGCGTGCCCTCCTTCACCTCATTACAGGAGGAACAAGATGACTTTGAATTATCCCTCCTTCACCCTCTGGAGTGGCGGGCCAAGGTTCACAAAACATGCCCTCATTTACCTTGTTAGAGGCGGACCGAGGTGGCTTTGAAGTATCCCTCCTACACCCTCTTGAGTGGTGGACCAAGGTTTCCAAAGCATACCCTCCTTCACCTCATGAGAGGTGGACCAAGCTTTCCAAAGTGTACCCTCCTTCACCTCATGAGAGGTGGACGGAGGTGGCTTTTGAGAATTCCTCCTTCACCTTTTTTTAAGTGGTTGGTTTCTGTTGAGAGAATATTTTGTTAAGGATGCAGTACCAAAGTTCTGAAACTAGGATGTGGTCACAACTCGTGGAATCCAAAGGAGATTGAGAATCCCTTGAAAATAGAATAGCCATGGCCAAATGGCACAAGGACGGCCTCTAAGTCATAGAATGAAATAGAAAATGTTTTCTGAGCTAAAAAAACGGCGCTCCAATCTGAAATGTAGGGGCCAAGCTATGGCCACTTTTCTGCTTTCTCTGGTGCTGGAACCCGTCAGTCTTGAAGTAGTCCGGCCCTTGACTTGGTCCTTCTTGAAAAAAAAACAATCTTGGCCAGTAGGGCTTGCCACTTTGGTCACTAGCTTGTTGCGGGAGTGTGGATTTGCTTGCGTCGTAGCAGCAAGCCCCTGCTCCCACCCTTGCGTTGCTTTTGTGCAAACTCTCCCTTGGCTCCCACCACGTGGATGTGCAAGAGCACGGGGTTGCCTTGGAGTTGTGGGAATATAGAGGAAGTATGGGTTAGGGAGAGAGAAAGAAAAAAGGTGTGGAGGGGTTGGGAGGGGTGAGTGCAGGTGAAGGTTGGTGGGGTTTCCACTGGTAGCGTTCTGCGAGCACCTCCATGAGGTGGGTTACTCTTTGATGGTGGAGCCCCTCTATCCATGCACGCTAGCTACTCGCACAGAGGAGATAGGAAGAACAACGATGTCATGGGTCGGCTTGGCTCTGATGCCAATTGCAACTCGCATGTTGACACTTACCGCCGAAAGGCTTCGACGAACTCGAAAAATCACCGTTGTAAAACTGAATGACCGTCCTCCTTGTCGAAGTGGTCTTTCCTTGCCCGAGTTGTCATGGCTCGCCATGCCTTTCAAAGCTATGTTGTTGCTTTGCTTAAAAGTAATGATTTATTTCACTGTTTTGATCATTTCCATTACGTGCTTAGAAAGAGCGATGGAAAATCCATGATGTGTTTCATACTATGCTTTCATCGATATGTTCGTTATTGAATGAATTTGTATTTTCTTTATGTATTTTTTTCAAGAATCGTGCGTCCTCATAGCTTTGGTCATGGAACAGGTCACCCATCCTGGCAAAATTGCGCAAATGTTATGCCATGATTTCTTGACCTTCATTTTCATGTTTTTTGATAAAAGTACGTAGTGTACACCAGCCTTCTTGGCTATGTATGACACTCACCTATCTCTCCCTCCCTCAGCATGGCTCGTGGCAAAACCTTGCCCGTTAAGATGTCCCTACTCCTAGTCTATTTAAGAGTCCTCTTAGGTACTCGGACACAACCCCCACCAGCCTTGCTGCTCGGTTGGACAACCTCTCCTGCCTCTTTGCTGACTCAAGCTTCCTAGTCTTGAGGAACCCAACCTTCTCCCTTGGCTGGGTCCGGCTCTTCCTTGGTCCCAATGTCCCCACCTCCTTCAAACCCCTCCACTCAAGGGGCCTCACTACTTGGTTAGTCCCCCTCTACCCTTTTCCCAACCCCCACCCTGCTCCTACTCCTCTTGAACCATATCCTCCCTCAATCCCCTCAAGATTCCCTTATAATTCCTCCCTTTCATGTAACGATCTCTCAAGATCTCCCTTGCAACTTTTTCCCTTACACCTCTCTTCTGGCCAGTGGGACACAACCCTTGTTGCCTCATCCCTATGCACTCTCCTCAACCCCACCTGCACAACAATATGCTCCTTCTAACTCCTCTCTCTTGTTTCCTATATGCTCTTCCCCTCTTTTAATCTCCTGAGGAGCAACCACCATTGTGCCCCCCTCCTTGTCCTCCTACCAATCTGTGAGAATATTCATTTCCTCCCATGCAAAACCAGTGTAAACCCCTACGTTTGGCCGACCCCCATTGGCGGAGTCTGCAAAATATCTCCCTTAGAAGTTCTAGTCACTAACGAATATCCTCTATGAGATCATGCAGGATATTGTAATTGTTGATCAAGCAATTATTGATGCATTAAGAGTATTAGTCACGGCTGCATCATGCATCGTGGTTTTGTTAAGAGTACTTTGATAAAAATCTTGTTTCAAAATCTAAAGTTTCCCAACTTTCATGTATAATTTGTCTTGTGTCTAAGGATGTTCTTTCTAAGAAGCAGCTTGCGGTGGTGCATGTAGAGGATGTCGATCTAAGTCCCTCTTCCATCACATGCTTGTGACCCTACCCCATTCTGGACCTAATATCACTTTGCAAGTCCTTTTTTGTGGTTCCCTTTGTGTTCAAAGATGAAGGTTTGGAGGGTGAGGTCACGGACAAGAGACTGGCCTGTCCGGATTTTCACGATTTCCTCAAAACCCAACCACACAAGGCAAACTATGTCACCACAGTGCTCCAAAAACCAAAGAGATATGATCTCACCAACCAATGTGTACAATCTGTTATGCAAGCACAACCATGGTTCTCAACCTGCCCCATTCCTTGTTGATCTCCTCCACCTGCACCACTATGAAGAACCCCTGACAGGTAAGCACACCGGCACAATTTGGGGCACTACAATCTCCCACAATGATAACCCTGAATTCCCTTCCTGGCCTTCTGATCTCCGCTTCCATCCTACAAATAATTCCATCACCCTCCTCATTGTTGAATGTCACTGCTGCCACTTGACTAGAATGAATCACAAGACACCCCACCATCAGGCCTTGGCCATTGAGATCAACTGCCCTTTCCACTTCTCCAACAACTAGCTCTGCACCATAAAGAAGGCCATCCGTAAGCACCTCCCCTCACAGGAAACTCTTCGTTCCTTCCCCTGTTCTAATTCCTCTTTTTACACTCATATCTTTTTGTGCACAAGCTCCATGTTCAATAACTGCCCGCTCATGAACAATGTTGACATTGACCCGGGCCTCTTTCTCATTGGATTCTAAGGCAACCACCGGTTTTGGTATTGCACGCGGATGGGCTGCCCCCTCTTCCCATCTGTAGGCAATAGTTTCTTTAACCTCGCAGCTCACATTCACGCAAAGGAGCTACGAAGCCCTCAAGCATGGTTTCTCCTTCCCCAGCCTGGAAGATGGTCTGCACCTCCCTCCCTCCTCTTCTTTCCAACACATTGTAGATTGGAGGAAGAGATAAACCTCTCCTTCCTTGTCATCCGTGCCCCAGACCAATACTACGTCCTCAATCGCAATCCCACTTTCACATGGACACTTTGTGATAGGGGCGGAGGGGCCGGCAGATGGATGATTCATAGCATGCTCAAATGAAAGGCAATATCTCTGCTCAGACACCGCATCCCTTCTTACTCAAAGACCACCATCCACTCCTCATCCAGGTTGTCCCTCTCCCTTATAAAACAAAATAGATATGGCTCCCTGAATGCCCATGAAGAGACCTTCACTGAGCCCTCTCACTCCAAGCCGGTTGCCGGACTACACATCTCCTCACAAGCCTAGCACTTCTTATTCATGTTCTTGTCAACAACCTGATTCTGGGAAATCATCCATATGTTTACATTTGCATTATAACTCGTTTAATTTGTGTTGTGTGCCACAATTTTATCCCTTGGTACATCACCACATCCTCCTTACCGCCCTCTGTCCACTAGCACTGTTGTGAGCCCTCTTGTCTCTGCTCTCCATATCTCCTCCCTCCCCTTTCCACCCCTTTCCCCCCTTGTCATACCCATCTCCTCCTCCATGCCCCCTTCCCACCTCCCACTCTCCTCCCCCTTTCATTTATTTCCATCCATTGTCAATCTATTCATCTTCCTATCCTCTTGCCCAACCTCTCCCTCCATATTTTGATCGGCTCCACAACCCATTTTCCCCACCGTGGTTACGCTTGATTACACAAAATCTTCACTTCCCTTCCCCAATATGTTTGCTCTGACTTCAAGAACTCCCTCTGTCCTAAACGCATTATCTCCACATTACAATCCACATCCCAAAAGGGCTAATCCCACCCTTTGCTCCATATCCTCTATTTTAATTACAAGGGACTTCACTTAAAAAACAAAATCATATTCAAGAATTCAACCATGACCATGGTGCACTTGTCCTTATTCTTACATAATCCCATCTCACATCACTTACAACTGCTTGTTTTTTCCCCGCTTGACACACACGTTACACGTCTACACAACATTGACATCCATATACTATACACGCACTAATACATTCCACCACCCGGACATCCAAATTTTTAATGTTATAGTTTCTTTATGCCCGTACATATTCCTTCTCCATACTCTGGTCTAACACCCATTTGATTTTCATGAATATCTATGTGCCAACCAAACCGGCTGCCAGCTCTTCCTTATGAAAAATTCTCCACACAAAATTAAGGGACTCTCCCACCAACATTCTTCCTAGAGAGGTCAACTGTGTCACCTCCATGCTAGACCGGAAACCTCCGTCTCTTGACCCGGACTCACTTCTTCTCACTAGCCTAGTCAAAACTCTTGTTGTCCCGTATTCCTTCCATACCTTTCACCCTACCTCCCTTCAGTTCACCTTCACCTCCTCCACTTCACGCTCTCTGGCTTGACAGGAAAGGATATGTCACTCACCTTCTATCCCTCATTCCATTCGTATCCTTCCACACTTTCCCCTTGTCAACAATGTTTCTGACCACTTTCCCCTTCTCTCCTTATCCCTCCTCCACCTTTTTTTACGAACACAATACCCCTTGGAAGCTTAATACATCCCTTTTCCCACATCTCCGAATCAAGCACTGCCTAGCAGGTCTTTTCTAGTCCACATGGCCTTGCTCGAAACACGAGTTCATTTGGCATCTGCGTATAAATGTTAGCACGAATTTCTACAAATGGAGCACGCCATCGTCTACCTTGTTTTGATTGTGTCACGTCTCTCGTCAGTTTCTGCCTCCATCCCAGAAAATCACACCCTGGCACTCTTAAGTAAAGCTAGAAGAAAAATCCACGACTACAATGAGAACAAACACACCTCTCCCTCCCAGGCTGCCTCCCTTTGTTGGAGTAAGGAAGGAGACCTCCCATGTCTTCTCTTATCAAACAAAATTTGCCCTAATATCATCCATATCCAGACTTTTGCTCTTTGAGATGATACCAGGCCCCTCCTCCTTTGAGTGCATGTCTTTCGTTGTCTGCAAAAACTATGCACGAATCTAAAAGATCAGTCCAACAAATTCCTCCCCATCTTTTCATCATATTGCAAAAATCTGTCTTCCATCTGACACTATCACCTATCTTGAAGGTCCCCTTTCTCGCGAGGACATTTGAGATGCCATCCTAGACTAGGCTTCCCAAAAGAATTACATAAACACTTCCTTCCCTGGACTTCCATCGAGCTCCTTCCAGTCTATAAAACCCTTCTCCAAGATATGTCTGCCTACCAAGACATTGCATTGTCTGTCACCTGTGTTGTCTATAAGAAATGAGATCCTTACAACGTAAGCAAGTATCAGCCCATCTACCTCTTCAACATCAAACACAAGATTGTAGCTAAGCTTCTTGCTACTCTACTGGTTAAGGCACTCCCATACGACATTCATGAGTACCAAATTGGGTTGGTTAAGGGATGAGGTATCTTATGCTCCCAACTACATGAAATTCATACTACACATACCCAAACCCCTCTCTCTTCCGCTGAGCAAACTTTGAAAAGGCATATGACTCTCTCAACCCCCGATACCTCTTCCATACGCTCTAGCATCTTGGCCTTCCTCACTCCATACAATGGGTGAAGCTCCTTCACACTTACACTCCCACTAGATTCTTGCTTCATGGCACACTGACATACTCTCTTTTCTTCACTCGGGCGTTCGCACTGGGTGTCCCATAACACCTCTCCTCCTCATCTGCACCGTCAAATCCATTGTGAACATGTTTCCCTACTTTCTCTTGGGCATTCCCATACCACCTCGACCTAAAACCCTTGAAGGCTACGCGGACGACGTCACGCTCATAATTTTCTCCTAGTAAGAAGTTACTGTGTCCAAATTCTATGAAACCACCATTATTCAGGGCACTAACTAATTCATATCAAAACGTACATCCTACGAATGAGATCCCATACTCTGTAAGCCACATCCACTCCCCACGGCATTCGGACAGAACCCATCCGCATCCTTGGCCATACATTTAGCCCCAATCTTGATCCCTTTTAGATTTGGAACCCTATGTCGCAATGTTTCATGTTGTCACCATTTGGGCAAAATCTCGGGTCCTTGTCTAAACCAGATGTACTGCATAATATGCATATCTCAACTCCAAATTCCTGGACTACTTCAACATTTGCCCGCCAAATCCTATGATCCTGTAGCAAATTGACACCCTCATGTTTAACTGCCTCTCCTCGAACATGCTTCATTACCCCACCAATGTCAGCCTCTTGCTTTACTCAATGGCCACATCCGTCACACCCCACGTCAAACGTGGGTTAGGAGCTATCTAGCCCTCCCTTCTTATAGCCACCCAAGTGGCCACATGGGGCTACACGTTTCTTGCTCGAGGTGAACTGTAGTGGAAAATGACTACACTCTACATGAAGTCCTTCTCAAATCTTGACACTTTTTACGTTTCTGCCCCAATATCATCAAATCACATTTTATCATCCTTTTGTGGAACTTCACCCTCAAATACTTCCTCGCATTTGAACGTGAAATACGCCCCTGCCTCCTTTCTAAAGAGCTCACATGAACATATGTTGTGCACAATTACTTCATCTGAAAACTAGACTCTTCCCCTTTTCATGTGGCCGCCTTTGATTAATGCCTCCACCGCCACAAATTCACCCCCTTATGCCTCTACATTTCTCATAACATCCTAATGCCATATAATTGTGGAAATCCTCTAGTCCATCCCCACATCTTGAGGTGACATCTTTCGTGCTAGCTCTTCTTTCATCCGCTTGGCTAGTATCATGTAGTGCTTAAAAAAAGGACCTTATAGCCACTCCCAACCCCACAGTCTTCTTTGTCCCCGCAAGATCCACTTGTCTATGTCATGCATACCAAGTACTTCCATCGCTGAAGCTTCATCTCCACCTTTGGGCCAGACTGCATATGGCATGTGACAAAGCTTGTACATCAGTCTTTGTTGAGGATAATCATTATTGGGTTTGCAGTCATGTCTGACCACACGTACTTGCATACAAGGTGCCCCGCCCTGCTTCCCCCCTCCTCCATGTCTATAACTGCCTCTTTGTCCCACATGGGTTCCACCCGTCTTATCATAACAATTGGGTAAAGAGATATCCCGAACGGGCCTCCATCTAGCCCTCAATCCGTCAAAATTTTTTGCATCTCCCATTGAACATTCGTAGGCAAGACACCATGAACCCCATCCTTTCTCAACATGGGTTTCATGCCCGGGCATGAACCCCATCCTCCTTGCTCAATCATTCTCTCTATCATTGTAGCACATCGGGCACACTTCGTGAACCTAGACTCAAGCAGACTTTGTCCATTCTTTCACGTAGATGAAATCATCGAACATTGTTTTGTGCTTTGTACTCGTTCCCATGGTCTTACTTCCAACTTTACTACACTCTACTAAGCATTCTTCACTAGCGTTTCAACTAACACGATCGACCTCCTCAGTGGCCAACTTAGACCACTTGCCTAAAATGCTGCATGGATGGTCATTGGATCAACAACAATCCACCTGGTATGGAAGGAATGGTGGGCCTAGCCCCATTCCTCTCTAACACCAAAGATGCTTGCATTCTTCTGTGTCGCTCTATAACACCACATTTGTCTCATCTCATCCACCTTCATGTCAAACCGGCATACAAAACTTTATTTACCTAAAGTTCTTTGATTTTTCCAACCATGTTGGCTTTTCTGAATTCTTGATTCCCCAATGTTTATCGCCCAGGTGTAAATTCTGGTGGAAACACCCCTGTCTCTACCCCCTTAACAAAGGGCTGAGTCCAACTCTAAAGTATCTTTTGGTGTTGATTCAGCCCCATGCCTGAGTCAGTCACAACTAGGAGTCTAAAAGAGGAGAGTTGGGTGTTGCATGCAAAGTGTACATATAACCACACAAAAGAGAAGAGCTGACTGTTGCATGGAAAAGTTCTAAATTTTCATGTGATACACAAAAATGTTGCATGGATTTTGGCAAAAGTTTAACTTCTGCGGATGTTTTATTACTTCGATTTTTATTTTTACATTCATTTACCAGACACTACGTTTCGTTTTCATTACGGGAATTATAACTAATGTATCCGTGCATGCGTCAACATAACTGATATATTTGTGCAAGCGCCAACATATCCGTAAGTTGAATATTAACCACGCCATATCCATAAAGTTAAAAAAAATGACACCATACCCATTGGATGGCCATGCCCAATTGGCAATGCAAGTCGCCGATCGAGCGAAGAGTGGGGTTTGATGTGTCACCCCCCTCATCGCGAGAATCATAATTGAGCGAGTAGCCCTGTTTTTTGCACTCACAGACCCCCTGTAACGTGTCGTGTCTCCAGCTCCTGCTCTGAAGTCGTCGTCGGAGTTCGCAGAATGGCGTTCTCAGTCCGCGTCAGGGGCTTACCCCCTTCGCAGGACTGAGGGGCAATCGTCATCAACGACCCAGAGCAGAGAGACTCGAATGTTTCGAGTCTCTGGAGGCCCATATCCGTTTTTAACCAAACCCCTGGTTTTGGGACCCAAACCGGGGGTTTTTACCTCGAACTCGTTTGTTCGCACGAGTTCTTTTGTTTATTTCATGTCGAATTTTGTCAAGAACGAACTTCGATTTACGTTTTGCCGTTCTGGTGCAAAATCGTCGCGTGCGAGGCACGCTGGCGATTTTGCGCCAGCTCTCTCTCTCTCGACCTCACCCTCGCTCCCCCTATCCCTCGTCCTCGCTTGCTTGTTTTGCAAGGAGGGCAAGGGGGGGCGAGGGCACGAGGCCACAAGGCCTCGCCCTTGAGGCCCTCGTGGCCTCTCAGCCGCCGATCGGGCTGAGGCTGCGATCGGCGGCTGGCTGCTGGCCGGCCGGTGGTCAGCCGGTCGCTTGGCCGGCCGCCGGCCGTCCAGCCGGCCGGCAGCGAGCTGGCCGGCGGCCAGCAAAGTGCTGGCCACCGGCCAGCCCTCGCTGACGCGAGGGGTGGTGCGCAACCACCCCTCGCTTTAGCGAGGAGGGAGGGCCAAACCGGCCCTCCCGCTACATTCCTCCCCACTTATTATGAACCGTCCTGGTTCATGAACAACAAGTACAATTGTCAGTCAGTGAGCCATCAACATTGTGAAAGAAAATTAATAGTTTCAATCACCAGCTAAACATGAACACGTGCATGGTACTTAGACCTAAGCTGCAGCTTGTCGGTCATCACGGCTAGCGGCCTCCCCCCATTAGGGTGGAGCGTCCGCGCGACAACCATGTTGGACGTCCCCAACCTCCTATGGTCGCTGTCCATGAATGCTGCCCTGTGGGAATGTTGTTCACTTTTTCCGCGTTCAGGTGGTACCTCCTGCCACGCGTCGATCTGTGCGAGCTGCAAGCTCGCTCCAGTACTCGTTGCCCACCCCTGTGGGCAACCGAGATTCGGGCTCCCATGAATTATGTTCAGGTCCACAACCGGCCCAATGAACGAGGTGCTCCCTGACAACGCACGACCAAAGAGTACGCTCTCACTGCTGGAGTAGGCAAAGGACCTCGTATTGGCCGTCAGCAGCCAGGACCGCTGGCGGTGGCTGAACGGTTCGTTTTGCCGTGTATGGAGCTAGGAGGCTCACATGAAACACGTCATGTATCTTCATACTCGGCGGAAGTAGAAATCGGTATACCACTGGCCCGATGCGTGCCACAATGGGAAACGGTCCAGTCCACTTCAGTAGAAGTTTTCTTGCCCTTGGCGACTTCAGCCAAAGGTTTTTAGTGCTAAGCAGCACTTTGTCATCGATGTCAAACGAGACCTCTCGGCGACCTTTGTCGGCATATGCCTTTTTTTGCTGCCGAGCTGCTTGAAGGTGACCCTTCGCCTCCTGTAACAAGGAGTCGATGCGCTCTGCAAAGGCTTGAGCGGAAGGAACCTGCCCTCCTGTACTCCCACTCTTCACCAATGAAGAGGGTACCACTGGATGCCGACCACTGTTCAACACAAACGGTGTCAACTGTGTGGACTCGTTCACCGAGTTGTTCACCACAAACTCTGTCGGTGCTAGGAATTTGTCCCAATCATGCATGGTAGGGTCCACGTACATGCGGAGCATCTGCTCCAGAGTGCAATTCATGCGCTCTGTTTTCCCGTCAGTTTGAGGGTGAAATGCTATCGACATTTGCGACTCACTGCCGAAGTGTTCGTGCATCTTTTGCCAGAACTTACTAGCAAATTTTTTATCTCGATCGGAGATAATGCGCGACGGCAAGCCGTGGTACTTTACGACACCCTCAAAGAAGAGACGAGCGGTCTCCTCTGCGTTCACGTTAGTGGTTGTAGGAATGAAGTGTGTCATCTTTGTCAAAAGATCCACAACCACTAGTATTGCATCATGGCCATGGGCCGTGTCCGGAAGACCAGTAATGAAGTCCATGCTAACGCACTCCCATGGAGTCCCAGGAATGGGAAGCTATTGGAGGAGTCCAGCAGGCTTCTTGTTGCTAGCCTTATTCCGAAGGCATGGTTCGCATGTCATGCAATACTTGCGGACATCAACACTCCACCCTGGCCACCAATAGTGGTCTGAGAGTGCCTGTTTGGTCTTTCGGGGTCCCACATGACCTACAACCGGCGCGTTGTGGAACTGGGAGATAACCTTTGCTCGAAGGTCTCCCGAGTTTGGCACAACAACTTGTTCTCCGTGCCGGAAGATTCCTGCGGCCTCCACCAAGCCGTACTTGTCCAGATTTTGAGAGTTTTAAAACCAAGAATCCACACAGTATCCCATACGGATCATGTTTTCAAAACCGTTGTAATGGATAATCTCTTGTGGTGGTTGCCGCAGAGGTGCAGGGGGATTTGGTGGTTGTACTGTTGCTGTTGCAATGGCCATAAAACACCCACTGACCTCGGTGGTTGCTTTGATTTCTACAGGCTGTTGGCTTAGTGGATCGGCCACATTGATGCATCCTGGCCGATATTCCTATGTGAACGAGAATCGACTCAAGTATTCGCTCCAACGCGCGTGTCGTCTTGACAGGTTCAGTTGCGTTTGGAAAAACACCAATGGATTATGGTCGGTCACAACTGTCACACCCCCTTCAGCACCCTCGGGGTAGCAACGCCATGTTTTGAAAGCGTGTACTACCGCAAGAAGCTCTTGATCCCCAGTCGTGTACCGCGTTTCTACGGGAATGAGCTTCCGGCTCTCATACGCAACTGGGTGACAGTTCTGCATGAGGACGGCTACGAGTCACATCGAACCTCCCACGGTTGCGATGGATCCGGAAGAGCTAGGAAGGGCGTCGTGGATAGGAGCTCTTTGACCTTGAGAAAAGCGTTCTTGCAATCAGGTGCCCATTCCCAATGCACGTCTTTTTGCGTCAGCCTGGTTAGCGGTGCTACCAGGGTCGAACACCCTTGCATAAACCGTCGAAAGTAGTTTGCAAGGCCGAGGAAAGACCGTATCTCCCCAACATTCTCGGGACGTGGCCAGTCCACAACGGCTTGGACCTTTTGTGGGTCGACACGGATGTCGTCCTTGCCGACGATGTGTCCAAGGTATTCGAGCTCATCTTGTGCAAACTTGCACTTGCTCATTTTTGCATAGAACTTATGTTCCCAAAGGATTGTGAGAACTTCACGCAGATGTTCTATGTGCTCTTCCATTGGTTTTGAGAAAACTAAGATGTCGTCCAGGTAAACCAAGACAAAGTGTCCGAGTTGCTTGGTGAACGTTTGGTTCATGTCTCCTTGGAAGGTTGCCGAGGCATTCGTAAGCCCGAAGCAGAACACTCGGAACTGATAGTGTCCCGTGTGCATTCGAAACGCGGTTTTGGGCACATCGTCTTCCGTGATGCGGATATTATGGTACCCTTGAGACAAATCCAAGGAAGAAAATACTTTTGCGCCTTGGAGTTGGTCAAGAAGGTCCTCAATCCGCGGTAAGGGGAATCGATTTTTCACCGTCAGCTTGTTCAACGCCCGGTAATCTAAGCACATGCGTAAACCACTGTCCTTTTTGTTCACAAAAAGGATCGGCGCACTGTGCGGCGAGCTACTGGGCTCAATCCACCCCTTTGCAAGGTACTCTTTGATTTGGCGTTCAGCCTCTCACCTTTCTGCTGGACCAAGGCAATACATGGGTCTGAACGGAGGAGTCACCTCCGGTTGCAGTGGAATTGTGTGGCCCATGTGTCTTTCTGGTGGAAGCCCAGCCGGTGGGTCTTGGAATACATCCAAGAGATCTGATCTCTTGTGGCGTGTCTTCCGTCACGTCGTCCTCCACTTTTTGGAGCCGAGCCAAGAAGTATCAACAACCTTGTCAAATACGTCTCTTGACCTGCATTGTAGACAAGCTGGCATGGACTTTGATTCGGGTCGGTGATGATTCCGTACTCGGAATCAACGTAAAGCGGTGTTGTACTTTTTGGAGGATCAAACGCCTTGATTCAAAGCACATTAGTGCCTTGTTGTCACGGAGCCAAGGATTGCCTAACACCACATCAAACGGGTCAAGAAGGTTGAGTATCTTCAACGTGACACTCTATGTGTACCCTTGAATACAAATTTTTGCTTTACAAGTACCAATCACGGGTACCGTACAGTTGTCACCGACAACAACTACGCCATTTGATTGCTTGTACCTCAAACCAACCTGTCGCCTTGGTCTGTAAAGCCAAGGCTAACTAAAGAGTCGTCCCCTCTAGTGTCAGCAAGTACGTTCACGGGAGCACCAGCTAGGTGTCCTTTGAATTGCATCGTCATGTTGCTCCCACTCTTCCGAGTGAACAGACTCGATGACGGCAAGCCAAGTTTGTGATCAACACGGGATCTGTACGACGAGAGTCGCAACTCCCATGATTCACCCACTCGAGTCCACATCTTGTGGGCATGTGTGAATTCGGCTAGCACCTTCCAGCCTTTAAACTTGACTGGGTCAAAATCGTCGACTAAAGGTACTGCAAACGTGATTGAACTCATTGCTTTGAGGACGTTTGCTTCAATCACTGCATCACACAACTCTTGCATAGTGGTCGGTGTCGCTACCACTAAGTATGTACGATCATGCATCTCGTCCGGAGATGCAAGGTTTAGTGGGCAATGTCGGTCGGTAAGTGTAGAATGCGGTTCAACAAGAGGAGAGGAGACAACAGAGAAATCTGAACTCATCAAAAACTCTTATTGTTCAACATCCTCATCTGAAAACATGAGCCCACACTCGTGATCCAGTTTTATCCCTGAGTGGTCCCCATTGACGTCACTCAAGGGTGGGGAAAATCCGCCCCACGACCCTGTCCGTTACCACGGCCGGGCCCATTGCGGCGACCGCGACCCTGTCCACGGCCCATTCCGCGGCCTCCTGCTGCACCATCCCCATGAGGTGCTACTGCTGCAGCTAACACTGCGGCCTCTTGTCCACCCCCAGCTGCATGAGGGCACTAAGCCCTAAAGAGGTCCGGCTGCATGCAGTTGTGGCAGAGCCCTTTGCAGAAGGATGTGTTGCGACGCTCACGCGCCGCCTGTAGCTCGTCATTCTTGCGGCTGCGCTTGTTGTTTGGGCCCTTGTATCTACCAGCATTCTTGGCTGGAGGGTTTGCAGGTCGTTTGCCCTTGGCCCCGCCTCGCTGTCTAGCTGACCCACCAGCCCCTGCAGTGTCCATGCGCATGTCACGGCCTTGCTCTGCACATGCGTTTAGCCGTGCATCAGAGTAGTGCTTCGGGTTCGCCGAATACACTTCGCTCATGTAGTCGCGCAATGCCCTCCACCTTGTCCAAGCTTGGCTAGTGGTTGTCGTGGTTGTCTTGTCCTTCAGCTTCTCGCTGGTGAGACCATCACGCAAGTACTCCAGCAGCATGTACTCCGGGTACTTGAAGGTCTAAGTCCCATCGCCCTCGGTGAAGCTTTCAGCTTCTTCCTCGAGTGCGGCAAACTCGCTCAAGTAGGATTCGAGCGAGCTGCCCAGCTGCCTGAAGTCCTTGATCTTATGGAAAGCGCGCTGCGCCTCCTCGCGTTGGGTGCACTTCTTGTGCATGATCGCACAGAAGGCCTCCCACGGCATGGACTACCACTTGATGTGTGGCTGCTGCGCAGTCCACTCCTTGACCACATACTTGAAGAGTTTGTCTTCAAGCCGCGTCGTGGCAAGGTCGCCCCATTGGCTGAGTGGAGCCTTGTGGACACGTAGGACGTACTCCATGCAGTTCAGCCAGTTGGTCAGCTTCACGCCCTTTCGGAAGATCTCCACACTGTGGAGGAAGGACGTGTTCATGACCAACCCCAAAGTCGTCGAGGTAGGCAATTCTTCCCTGCCACCGGCAGTGGCATCCGCAGCTACGGCAAGCTACGCTTGCTGCTGCATTCACACCTGGGTCACGCTATACAACGCCTTGTTGAGGTCGATGCATCGGCGGCTTGCCTCATGGGTAGCCAGGCGCTGCAGCTGGCGATCACGGTCAAGGTCCGTGATGCTCTGTCCGATGTGGGCTAGCAGGTTTGCGAATACGAACTTGAGCTCTGATGTCGTCAGAGCATCGGGGATAGTCTCCAGGGCCTCGCGTTGTCCGTGCACCCTTACCCACTGCAAGAGGGTACGGTTCGCGTACACGCCTCCAAGGAGTCCCACCTTTCGGAGGAGACTGTCGTCAACCACAACGCTCGAGTGGGCGCTACCTTGTCCCATTACGACCGCATCGTAGGAAGGAGGATCCGCCCCCATTCCTCCGAGTGGTGCCGTATCTCCACCATCTGTGGTGATCTTGAGTTGGCCTGTGGCCTCGACAGCAAAGTCAACAAGCCTACGACGGTCATCGCGAATTGCCTTCACGGCGACGTTGTCCGGCTCGTTCTCGCGGGAACTTTCCATGCGGCTGCTTTCAGTGCCCTTGCTGCTCTCGGCAGTCTCGCTGCCGTCGGTAGCTTCAGGCGATGCGGCGGGCGTCTTGCCCTTCTCGAGCAATCGGCTCAAGTTTTTCGCACGATGACGGCAATCGTCGCGATCCTCGTCGCCTTCGCCATCGTTGGCGTCGTGCTCTTTGTCAGGGTATACCCCGGGAGATCCTCCTCCATTGCGTTGTCCGTCGCATGGAGGTCGCCCACGTGCGCGTCGCCGTGCTTGTCGAGCACCTTTTCGGCCTCCGCACGCTGCTCGGTATCGCCAAGGTTGGCATCCGTTGCCTTCGGCGGTATGGTTGCCCTTGGCGGTACGGTTTCCTTTGGGTTGGCAACCGTGCTCGCGGCGACGGCTCCCACAATTTGGAGTCCGCCGAGAGCTCGTATGTATATGTATATGTATATGTATATGTATATGTATATGTATATGTATATGTATATGTATATGTATATGTATATGTATATGTATATGTATATGTATATGTATATGTATATGTATATGTATATG